>OU896708.1:29313097-29437387 GCA_918026855.4 Phaedon cochleariae
ATTTACCCCTGACGAGCTGATAGCCGTATTTGGTGGTAGTTTCCAACTCTTATAAGTCTAGTAAAATGGAACAGACTCACCAAAATTGAAGGTGACAGGCGAATATGTTCAACTGTGGAGTCAAGCTGTCAAGTACAGGGTGTAGGCGGCCACGTCGATCCTATACAGGGTGTTGAGCGTACAGGACAGAGAGTGACGCTACAGGGTGCATACCGGATCCATACAGGGTCCAAACAGGGTGGACTCGAAGAGCTGTTTACTCCTCAGCAACTATACAGGGGGTTCTTAGGGTTCCTTGTTCATCAGCAGGCTCTTCTTTGGGGCTTGAAAAAGAAAAAAAAAAGCCAAACCGGTGGATGACGCAGATCGGAAGCCAGGAGATAATTCCGGGAAAATAAGAACCCTAAACGATAAAAAAAAAGAAAATGGTTGTGTGCCACTCGAAAAATAATCAAGACTAAATTCCATACCTTATGTGATGGTGGTCGGGTTCTTGATCGGCTGATGTCAGCCTCGTGGCTTTCGGCCTTAAATCCCTCCAATTTGAGGTATGGTACCAAAACCAAAATTGGCCACCACGAAATGAGAATTCGAATCGAATTAATCCCAACACTAATGGAGAAAGAATAAATCAAAATATGTACAATGCGAAATCGAATCTCTGGCTTACTTGTCACACGAGTTGGATCAACCTTCTCCAGGAAAAATGGCGAGATATCTCGTGAAGATGATGGGCCGTCCTTCAACCGGAAGATCGGTCTTTATCTCAAAAACGCCCCATACCTCAGGAAAGTGTTGGTGGGAGATTTTCCCGCGAACACACTGTAGATGGTATTTCACCACAGAAAGATGAGAGAATATCCTAGCTCCAACAAGAAAATACCTAATTTACCCGATATTAGTGAATGTTAACCATTTTACATCTAGTTTTCGTGGAAATTGATTTTTCGGCGGTTAAAGCCGTTTTGCCACGACCACAATATTCAAACGGAGACATGCGCAGACATGACCTCGGAACTACGTCGACCTATGACGCAATCTTCTTCTTTTTTGATGGATGCTCAACTTCATCGAACGAGACATAAACAATAGGGTTATTACACCTACTATTCGATTTAACAACAAGCCACTATTTTTAAAGATCCAGATGTCGTGCTAGGCTTAGTCCTTTCATAATCAATCAATTTTAAGGTAATTTAATAGCGACCAAAAAAAATAACCACTGTCAATGACAAGTGTTGACCATTGCTCAAAGTACGAAGAATAATGAGAAGATATTGTCCTTCAAAAGAAAGAAGAACAGCTCGCAAGTATCGATCATCTGTCAACAGTCAACAATCTGATGGTGATGTCTTCGCTCAATATTATTGACTGAAAATGTGAACAACGAGCACAATATGATAAATCGACTGATAACTAAAATAGTGAAATGATCCTCGCTAAACTGTTGAATATCCGTGCGCTCGAACATATCGAAGAAGACTGGCTATCATTCCACAAAAACAACAGCGTGAATAAATATTCGAAACCAGAATCGTGAACTACGGTAAGCAACGACAACAAACCTTGTCTTGGAACCCGATAAACTATTTCGTTTTCAGGAGCTAAATAAAATAATAAATCACGGCAATAGACTATATAAAACTATTTGAGATTGCAAAAAGATAATATCAATGACAAATGATGAATAATACACCCATGAACAAATGAACAATTGAGACAAAAGTACGTAAACAAAACAATTTCGATGTGCTATCAGTGCAGTATTTCCGTTAGGAAAAAACGAAGTGTAACACGTCGTCATGACGCGAAATAATTCTAAGTTCATTGAAAAAAAAAGGTGAGTGACAATTGTATGTTTTTTGCCCAAAATTCGATAGAAATCAAGATGATCAACGAAAAATTCTCTATACATTTCTACTCAGAATTGCCTCTTTACTGGGAAAAAAATTGGAAAAGTAATATTTTTGATGAGATTTTTCCAAGTCCCGATATTCATATTTTCTCAAATATCTCGGGAACGGCACAAAATATCGAGAATCTGAATAGAAAAATACCTCAACATTCTTGTCGACTTTCGCAAAGGTTAACCACATGGAGAGAGTCCGAACACCGTATCACGAAAAACAAAAAAATAGTACGACGTCATGACGCGAAATAATTCTTAGTTCATTGAAAAAAAAAAGTGAGTGATAAGTGTATGTTTTTCGCCAGAAATTCGATAGAAATCAAGACGACCAACAAAAAAGTCTATACATTGTTACTCAAAATTGCCTCTTTACTGGGAGGAAAAAATTGGAGAAGTTTTATTTTTGTTTAAATCTTTTTAAGTCCCGATATTCATATTTTCTCAAATATCTCGAGAACGGCAATAAATATCGAAGATCTGAATCAAAAAATACCCCACCACCCCTGTCAACTTTCGCAAAGGCCTACCACATGGAGAAAGTCCGAACAACGTATCACGAAAAACAAAAAAATTTGTACGACGTCATGACGCGAAATAATTCTGAATTCATTGAAAAAAAAAAGTGAGTGACAAGTGTATGTTTTTCGCCAGAAATTCGATTGAAATCAAGACGACCAACGAAAAATTCTATACATTGTTACTCAAAATTGCCTCTTCACTGGGAGGAAAAAATTGGAGAAGTATTATTTTTGTTTAAATATTCTTAAGTCCCGATATTCATATTTCCTCAAATATCTCGAGAACGGCAATAAATATCAAAGATCTAAATCAAAAAATACCCCAACACCCCTGTCAAATTTCGCAAAGGCCTACCACATGGAGAAAGTCCGAACAACGTATCACGAAAAACAAAAAAATAAGTACGACGTCATGAGGCGAAATAATTTTGAATTCATTGAAAAAAAAAGTGAGTGACAAGTGTATGCTTTTCGCCGGAAATTCGATTGAAAACAAGACGATCAACGAAAGAATTGTTACTCAACATTGCCTCTTTACTGGGAGGAAAAGATTGGAGAAGTATTATTTTTGTTCAAATCTTTTTAAGTCCCGATATTCATATTTTCTCAAATATCTCGAGAACGGCAATGAATATCAAAAATTTAAATCATATATGAATACCCCAACACCCCTGTCGACTCTCGCAAAGGCATTCCACATGGAGAAAGTCCGAACACCGTATCACGAATAACAAAAAAATTAGTACGACGTCATGACGCGAAATAATTCTGATTTCAATGAAAAAAAAAAAGGTGAGTGACAATTGTATGTTTTTTGCCCAAAAGTCGATGAAAATCAAGACGATCAACGGAAAATTCTCTATACATTTCTACTCAGAAAATCAGAATTTACTGGAAAAAAAAATTGGAAAAGTCAAAAAATTAGTACGACGTCATGACGCGAAATAATTCTGAATTCATTGAAAAAAAAAGTGAGTGACAAGTGTATGTTTTTCGCCAGAAATTCGATTGAAATCAAGACGACCAACGAAAAAGTCTATACATTGTTACTCAAAATTTCCTCTTTACTGGCAGGAAAAAATTGGAGAAGTATTATTTTTGTTTAAATCTTTCAAGTCCCGATATTTATATTTTCTCAAATATCTCGAGAACGGCAATAAATATAAAAAATCTAAATCAAAAAATACCCCAACAGCCCTGTCGACTCTCGCGAAGGCCTACCACATGGAGAGAGTCCAAACACCGTATCACGAAAAACAAAAAAATTAGAACGTTGTCATGACGCGAAATAATTCTGAGTTCAATGAAGGAAAGGAGTGAGTGACAAGTGTATGTTTTTTGCCCGAAATTCGATAGAAATCATGACGACCAACGAAAAATTCTTTATACATTTTCACTCAGAATTGCCTCTTTACTGGAAAAAAAATTGAAAAAGTAATATTTTTGCTGAAATTCTTCCCCCGATATTCATATTTTTTCAAATATCTCGAGAACGGCACAAAATATCGAGAATCTAAATCGAAAACTACCCCAACATTCTTGTCGACTTTCGCAAAGGTCTACCACATGGAGAGAGTCCGAACACCGTATCACGATAAACAAAAAATTAGTACGACGTCATGACGCGAAATGATTCTGGATTCATTGAAAAAAAAAAGTGAGTGACAAGTGTATGTTTTTCGCCAGAAATTCGATTGAAATCAAGACGACCAACGAAAAAGTTTATACATTGTTACTCAAAATTGCCTCTCTACTGGCAGGAAAAAATTGGAGAAGTATTATTTTTGTTTGAATCTTTTAAGTCCCGATATTCATATTTTCTCAAATATCTCGAGAACGGCAATTAATATCAAAAATCTAAATCAAAAAATACCCCAACAGCCCTGTCGACTCTCGCTAAGGCCTACCACATGGAGAAAGTCCGAACACCGTATGACGAAAAACAAACAAATTAGTACGACGTCATGATTCGAAATAATTCTGGATTCATTGAAAAAAAAAGTGAGTGACAAGTGTATGTTTTTTGCCAGAAATCCGATTGAAATCAAGACGACCAACGAAAAAGTCTATACATTGTTACTCAAAATTGCCTCTTCACTGGGAGGACAAAATTGGAGGAGTAATTTTTTTGTTCAAATCTTTCAAAGTCCCGATATCCATATTTTCTCAAATATCTCGAGAGCGGCACAAAATATCGAAAATCTGAATCGGAAAATACTACGACACTCCTGTCGACTTCCGCAACGACCTACCACATGGAGAAAGTCCGAACATTATATCACGAAAAACAGAGAAATTTGTACGTCGTCATGACGCGAAATAATTCTTAGTTCATTGAAAAAAGGAAGTGAGTGACAAGTGTGTGCATTCTATACATTGTTACTCAAAATTGCCTCTTTACTGGGAGGAGAAAATTGGAGAAGTATTATTTTTGTTTAAATCTTTTTAAGTCCCGATATTCATATTTTCTCAAATATCTCGAGAACGGCAATGAATATCAAAAATCTGAATCAAAAAATACCCCAACATCCCTGTCGACTCTCGCAAAGTCCTACCACGTGGAGGAAGTAATATGTTTTTTGCCCAAAATTCGATAAAAATCAAGACGATCAACGAAAAATCCTCTATACATTTTTACTCAGAATTGCCTCTTCACTGGGAAAAAATTTGAAAAAGTAATATTTTTGATGAGATTTTTCCAAGTCCCGATATTCATTTTTTCTCAAATATCTCGACAACGGCACAAAATATCGAGAATCTAAATCGAAAAATACCTCAACATTCTTGTCGACTTTCGCGAAGGTTCACCACATGGAGAGTGTCCGAACACCGTATCACGAGAAACAAAAAAATTAGTACGACGTCATGACGCGGAATAATTCTAAGTTCATTGAAAAAAAAAAAAAGTGAGTGACAAGTGTATGTTTTTTGCCAGAAATTCGATTGAAATCAAGACGACCAACGAAAAAGTCTATACATTGTTACTCAAAATTGCCCCTTTACTGGAAGAGAAAAATTGGGAAAGTATCATTTCTGATGAAATTTTTTCAAGTCCCGATATTCATATTCTCTCAAATATCTCGAGAACGGTACAAAATATCGAAATTCTGAATCGAAAAATACCCCAACACTCCTGTCGACTTCCGCAACGACCTACCACATGAAGAAAGTCCAAACATTTTATCACGAAAAACAACAAAAATTGTACGTCGTCATGACGCGAAATAATTCTAAGTTTATTGAAAAAAAAAAGGTGAGTGACAATTGTATGTTTTCTGCCCAAAACTCGATAGAAATCAAGATGATCAACGAAAAATTCTCTATACATTTCTACTCAGAATTGCCTCTTTACTGGGAAAAAAATTGGAAAAGTAATATTTTTTATGAGATTTTTCCATGTCCCGATATTCATATTTTCTCAAATATCTCGAGAACGGCACAAAATATCGAGAATCTAAATCGAAAAATACCTCAACATTCTTGTCGACTTTCGCAAAGGTTCACCACATGGAGAGTGTCCGAACACCGTGTAGCATGTAAATTTTCATTACTGTATAGTAGAGGGACTACAGGGATTCTGGACCAAGCCAATAAGAGACCAGCATTTAAATGGAGGCCACGCCCACTTAAAACCGGCGCAAAATTCAAATTATTCATACGTCGTCACGTCGACATCGTGAATAAATAAATTAAAAAAAGCTGTCACCGCTGGGGGGAATTGAACTAGGGACCTTTGCATTACGAGGCAGCGTATTTACGCAATGTGGTATTCCGACCTCCGTAATATTTCAATTATTTTAATGCTATTCAAACGGGATATCCATAGCTGGCGCGCGCTTATCTTTGCAACGGATCTATCGAGGTACAGTGAAGCGAGAGATGCATTCCAGAGATAAGAAACTTCGAGTCGAAAATAATATCCATCGCTGGCGCGCGCTTATCTTTGCAACGGATCTATCGAGGTAGAGTAAGGCTCGAGCGCTCGGCGCTGCAACGTTGTCGGACGTATGTGTTTGGATGTTAATATTGTTACATTATTGTGTGTGGCAACGCTGTCTCGCTTCATGGCGTTCGAAGTTCCAGCAAAGCGAGAGATCCCTTAGAATGATAAGCGCGCGCTCGTATACCCATTCCTCGAACTGTGACTTTAATGACAATAACAAGATTGCATTTTCATATACAGGGCGTTTGAGTTGATTGAAAATCGATAAAAATATATACAGAGTGTCCCACGGTTCGCGGTCCCATGTTTTAGCATGGAAGAAGTGTTTGAGTTGAAAGAAATATATACAGGGTGTTTGAGTTGATGAAGATTGAAAAAGAATATATACAGGGCGGCCCATGGGGGTAAAAGAATACGAAAACAACTATATATTATAATGAAGTATTTTATTTAAGTAATCCTTTTCTACAAAAATGACATGCCTCTTGAGAAGATGGCGGTCCATCCCAGTGTGTGGTCCAATCGGGACGATTATAATGAACGAAGCATGGCAGTTTGATTTGTAGGTTAAAGTTGCTGCGATATTCTTGAGGAAGTTTGTGTCATATCATCAATAGGTCACAGGGATCTGCATGTTCAATGATACACTCTACTGGAATATAGTGCAATTCTTGTTCGGTGAATTTTAGCAGAGTGGTAGCAGGAGATTTCAGGAACTCTAAGAGCACAGCTATCTCAGATTTATAACAGAGTGTCTCAATACTGGAGAGTAGATTGCTTTCAATAGCAATAGAACGTGGGAAAGTTTTAAAGAGCGAAAATTTCGCTATAATCGACACCAAGCATTGTGTGTGAGAAATGTGGAAAATTCTTGAATAAAACTAACCTATACCACCATATGCGGAATGCCCATAGAGTGGACGCCACCAATTCGAATAACCTAGCTGATTAGCGAATGGCAGTTAATGGATTCAGAAGTCTTCAGATCAAACCTATAGAAGTATTCAGAGGTATTCGGAGGTCTTCAGATCACGCCTTCAGATGTCTTCAGAGGTATTCAGATGTCTTCAGAGGTATTCAGATGTCTTCAGAGGTATTCAGATGTCTTCAGAGGTATTCAAGAGTCTTCAGTTGTATATCAGACACCATAGCGTTCACATCATGGAGTCTAAACCACATTCATCAGAGCAAGCATTAGATAAATATCACTGTGCAGATTATGATAATGCTTATGGACCGAGATATGTTGACGGCAGATGGACACTTGGACATAAGAATCTACGCTTTGAGGACCAATACATAGGAGTAGATAATGTCGATTTTAATAGTACTCTGGGTCTTTTGGACTTATTATTTTCCAAGAACCCTTGAAATTACACGCCTCTGGATCACCAGATGTATAAACAGATGCTAGAAATCAGCTCTATTCATAGAGATCGATTATGGCGATTACGAGGACAAGCTGATAAGGAAAAATTCGATAAAATTATCAAACCCCTCTTCAAAAATAAGACCAAGCCTAAACGTCCAAAGTCGAGCGTGGAGCCTGAAGCCAGTATTGGGAATGAAGAGTACAATATTTTAGATGAATGGACAGATCCGAATATCTTGGTGGATAGACTGAGATATTTAATGGAATCAGATAAGAACAACAACGAGATCGCCTTTATTCTTACTGAACTTGAAAATGTTGGTATAATATCTAAAAATAAATGATGTCAAAATTATCCGTTTTTTTTTCAACACCTGGTAGGCGAGTAGACTCACAATGACTACTCAACTTGGCATACAGAAATATATATTTAAAAACCCTGTATAATGACTGGTAGGTAGTGTGATGAAATCATTGTCCGTTAATTGTAGTCTATAACTCAGCTGATTTAATCATCTTTCTAGGCTTTGCAAGAATATGATTTTCTGTATACGCCAAATATAGAACAACCAAGATAACGGCATCCTGTTTCAACGCTGCAACTTGAACAACTATTTACACCTAAAACTCATATAACAGCTCAGTGTTTTACCATAGGAGGTATTCTGGTTGGTTCATTAAATATGTCAAACAACTCTCTACCAAAACTGGTAATCTAACAGTCAGAGGAACAAGGGGATAGCGTTTAGTGCGATGGGATGTAATCCGCAGGAAGCGAAATAGGTATCATGTTTCGGGTGATCTAATATGAAAGCATACCCGATCAGACCTAAAATAATTCTGTCATATAGAAATCTTATATATCGTAAGCCAATTCTTATCAAAATCCTCATGAGGAACATCAGTCACGTGACCTGATAGATCGTGAAACGTTTACTTGGCCATAACTGCAGAAATATATGTTTCAACTATACGAGGTGTTTTTGAAATAATAATATGTATTCAGCACATCGAAATATAATATTCTCATATCAGATATCTTCAAATTCCTCAAATCAACAGGAAATTGCATCCAGAAAATTCAGCAAAAACAGGAAAACATCAAAACAATCTTAATAATTGAACTAAGCACAAAAAATTCATGTAGATGGAACGTTATAGGATTGTTACAGAGTGAAACTATATAGGTGTAAAATTGGTCTCGCCTCACCTATATGTCATTCGATAGTATAAACGTCTCGAGGTTCGAAATTTTCACGCTTATTCCAATACAGCCCAGTATATAAAAAAAATTTGGTTATAAAGCATTTACCTTCAGCTTTTTTCACCTTAGCAGGCTTAGATTCGATGAAAATCTGAATAATGAATAAAAATAGTGAGAAGACAATTTAGATAAAACAAAAACCGTCATTCTCATATTCCCGTACATGATTCTTTGAAAGCACACATCACTACCATCACAAATAATTCACACAAACGGCAATTTTGAAAAACAACGCCATTTAATCGACGAGAAATTTCACATAACGTCCACGATATGACTGAACAAATATAGAAATAGAAACTTGATAATCAGCAGGAAACCTGATAACAATTAAACGTTGATAATGCATTCATGCAACAATATATGAACCACCACGAGGAAAGAAATGTAATATTCAGGACGATTAAAAACCGGACTCAGATGAAATATTTGAGAGACGTATGACTTTACATTATAACAAGGCATAGGTTCTCGACTGCGCTATCTGAAAACAATATGGCTACCGACGATCTGCGACAGATCCAACAATCAAGAAAAAATACATCCCACCATTGAAAATAAATAGTACTCCTGAGGATGAACACGTAAATACATTGATATGCGCAGAGTTTCAATGTTTGCGAGATATCAATAAAGAATGGAGAACCGTGAATAACCTATATTCTCATGTTATCTTTCATAAAGCTAGTATTGAAACTTCTTAATAATACTGACAATAGATGCGCGAATACTCTACTTTCTTCACGACATCCTCACAAATGATGCTAGATAGATGACACTTGACAGATGCCATGTGACACATGAAGCGTTTTTCAGATGATGTATAACTAAGAGGAGACATATTACGCATGCGTCAAAACGTGACGAAAACATCACAAAAACATCACGATTGAATTATTCGAAAAGACTATTGTACACGACGAAAAATTATTATATCTCTTGCCATAATTCCCAGACAGTTTATGTATCCCATCCTATTCAAAATCGTATCTCGGCTATCATTTGAAATATTCCCCAACTTCATCAAAATAGAATAATCACAAGGCGACATTCTCTTCAAACCGATATAAAGATTCTTCATGCTCATTATAAATAACAATCGAATTCAAACAGCATATGACACAAAGCTCTATCACGAACGTTGCTTCACAGAAACTGGGATTTTCATTCCAGACAAGAAACTGCTCTACAGATACGACCTGTTTGAGAATACTGTTCCTTATATGGGTTCAGCACTCACACATAAAGACAAGCCATACCAGAGAGACAAGCAAAGCGCCTGATGAGCGATGCCACACTCACTAATTCTCAGAAAACATCCGAACATCATAAATGAAAACTCATAAAATGACTAAAATCATCATAGGAAGTGTTTCCAAGATCTCCAAATGCGGAATCTCAACCAATTTCATTGATATAAAATGATCACAGGGCACCATTTATTTTCACCCGAAATAAAGATACTATATGAAGATCCTGAACAAGAATTGGAATCAATCAGTATACTACGACACCCAGATCCATCACGAAAGTTTCAACGAAAAAACTATGATTTTTATTTCACGCGAAAAGCTACTATACAAGATACAGATATGATATTTTTCAGAGTAATGTTCCTACATATTATGGGGTTCAACATCCATACATACTCTGATGCTCCTAGATTTCATTCAGAGATACAGCCCATTCGCCTGATTGGTGTTTCTACACTCACCGATTCTCAAACAACATTGTAACATCACCGAAAAGACATCGACCTTTCACTTTTCTACAGATACACAGAAAATAATTTTCAGAGATTCCTACTATCATCCCATCGCTAGCAATACCAGTCAGACGCACTCAACAAATTCAGAAAACGCATTCTGTTGTCACCAATCTTGAATATGTCGAGCAACTCTCTACCAAAACTCATTAAATGACTGAGTTTACTATAGGAAGTGTTTCTTAGATCTTGAAAAGTTTAAAATTCAATACCTATACCTCCTGTTGTAGCCTGTGCATGATTTTCTTCGAATATAATAGGTATTTGCTTTGGTGCGCTTCAAGAGATAAATAATAATGATAATCTGACGCATATTGTAGCACCAAACATTCAAACAACGTATACCAATAATTATGAATTAACTTCTAAGACGAAAATATTTGGAAAATCATCTCTCTCTTATCAAGTGAGACATTCCCAGTTAGATTGAATATCCTATCCTCTTTGAGGTATGCACGACGTTCTTCGAACATTGTTAGGATTTTCTTTCGTGCGCTCCAAGTGATAAAATAATATGAACTGATGAAAATGTACCAGAACATGGAAAACGTGAAAAAATATTCAGATAGGCTATTATACATCATGGAGAATCGTATCCCAGCTATCGCTCGAAATATTGACCAACTTCATCGATATAAAATAATGATAATGAACTAGATTCTCCACCTGACATATAGAAAATGAAAGATCAGAATCATAAAAAAAACATTGTCAGAGGAAAAATATTCAAATAGGTTGTTATCCTTTACACTATGGAAAATATAGTATCTCGACTATCATTTGAAATATTGCCCAACTTCATCGATATAGAATAATCACAAGGTACCATTCCTTTCAACCGAAATAAAGATACCCTATGCGGATTATGGATAACTATTGAATTCAAACAGTATATGACAGATAGTTCCATCACGAACGCTGCTTCACAAAAACTAGGATTTGCAAATACATGGATATACGCAGAGTTTCAATGCTTGCGAGATATCAATAAAGAATGGAGAGCCGCGAATAACCTATATTCCTATGTTATGTCCCATAGAGCTAGTATTGGGCCTTCTTAATGATACTGACAATAGATGCGCGAATAGAATACTCTACTTTATGTACGACATCGTCACAAATTATGCTAGGTAGATGACACTTGACAGATGCCATGTGACACATGAAGCGTTTTTCAGATGATGTATTATTAAGAGGAGCCATATTACGCATGCGTCAAAATATGACGGAAACATCACAAAAACAGCACGATTCAAATATTGCTTCGATAACATAATATGAGGATGGCACACCATTCTGACCAGATAAAATATGAAGAACATAAACCAATTATGAATTATTAATGAGGTCTTAGACAAAAATACTCGAAATGACTAGTGTACACTGCGAAAAATTAATATATATCTTACTATCATTGCCAGACAGTTTAAGTATCCTATCCTATTCAAAATCGTATCTAGGCTATCATTCGAAATATTGCCAAACTTCATCGATATATAATAATCACAAGATAGTATTCTTTCCGAACCGAAATAAACATTTCCAATGCTGGTTATAAATAAAAGCTACTCTACAAAATACAGATACAACCTGTTCGAGAATACTGTTCCTCATATGGGTTCAGCACTCACACATATACGTTGATACTCCTAGAAGCCATCCAGAGAGACTAGCTATGCGCCTGGTGGGCGATGTTACACTCACCAAGTCTTAAAAACATTGAAACATCGCAAATGAGTCGGAGAGAGTCGGATACCTTTAATTATTCTACAGATACTTCCGCTTCATTAACAAAATTGAAACATCACAGAAAAGCTGTTACTCTTCAGATATATGTTGAACAACTCTTTACCGAAACTCATAAAACGACTAAGTTTACCAAAGGAAGTAGTTTCAAGATACACCAATGTTTAATACTGCACCTCCTTTTGGCAACCTCCCTAGGCATGCGCGATGTTTCACGAACATAATAAGCATTTCCTTTAGTGCGCTTCAAGTGATGAAAGAATAATAATCGGACACCTAGTACCAACCATTTGAATAACGTATAACAATCAGGAATTAACTTCATAGACAAAAATATTCCAACAGGCTATCATGCATTAGGGAAAATCATATATGTCTTGTCAGGTGAACTTTTCACCAATTTCATTGATATGAAATGATCACAAGGTACCATTTGTTTCAACCCGAAATGAAGATATTGATGCTGATCCTGAACAAGAATTGAAATCAAACAGTATACGATACCCGGATATCCATCACGAAAGTTTCAACACAAAAGCTACGATTTTTATTCCAGACAACATGCTGCTCTACAAAATACAGATACAACCTGTTTTAGAATACTGTCTCCACATATGGGGTTCAGCAACCACATATTCGTTAATGCTTCTAGATTCCATCAAGAGAGATAGGTCATCCGCCTGGTGAGTGATGCCACACTCACTAACAGGATAGGTTAGAGAGTAGGTTGACATCATTGGTTGGGATTGATGCTATATCGACCTGGACTATCCAAGCTACGATAGGTTAGATCTATTTTTTTGGGGCGTGTTTGTTTGTTTGTCGGACGAGCGGAGCGAGTCTGATAATCTCAAACGAGCCACCAAAAAAATAGATCTTACCTATCGTAGCTTGGATAGTCCAGGTCGATATAGCATCAATCCCAACCAATGATGTCAACCTACTCTCTAACCTATCCTGTTAGTGAGTGTGGCATCACTCACCAGGCGGATGACCTATCTCTCTTGATGGAATCTAGAAGCATTAACGAATATGTGGTTGCTGAACCCCATATGTGGAGACAGTATTCTAAAACAGGTTGTATCTGTATTTTGTAGATTGAATATCCTATCCTCTTTGAGGTATGCACGACGTTCTTCGAACATTGTTAGGATTTTCTTTCGTGCGCTCCAAGTGATAAAAAAATATGAACTGATGAAAATGTACCAGAACATGGAAAACGTGAAAAAATATTCAGATAGGCTATTATACATCATGGAGAATCGTATCCCAGCTATCGCTCGAAAAATTGACCAACTTCATCGATATAAAATAATGATAATGAACTAGATTCTCCACCTGACATATAGAAAATGAAAGATCAGAATCATAAAAAAAACATTGTCAGAGGAAAAATATTCAAATAGGTTGTTATCCTTTACACTATGGAAAATATAGTATCTCGACTATCATTTGAAATATTGCCCAACTTCATCGATATAGAATAATCACAAGGTACCATTCCTTTCAACCGAAATAAAGATACCCTATGCGGATTATGGATAACTATTGAATTCAAACAGTATATGACAGATAGTTCCATCACGAACGCTGCTTCACAAAAACTAGGATTTGCAAATACATGGATATACGCAGAGTTTCAATGCTTGCGAGATATCAATAAAGAATGGAGAGCCGCGAATAACCTATATTCCTATGTTATGTCCCATAGAGCTAGTATTGGGCCTTCTTAATGATACTGACAATAGATGCGCGAATAGAATACTCTACTTTATGTACGACATCGTCACAAATTATGCTAGGTAGATGACACTTGACAGATGCCATGTGACACATGAAGCGTTTTTCAGATGATGTATTATTAAGAGGAGCCATATTACGCATGCGTCAAAATATGACGGAAACATCACAAAAACAGCACGATTCAAATATTGCTTCGATAACATAATATGAGGATGGCACACCATTCTGACCAGATAAAATATGAAGAACATAAACCAATTATGAATTAATGAGGTCTTAGACAAAAATACTCGAAATGACTAGTGTACACTGCGAAAAATTAATATATATCTTACTATCATTGCCAGACAGTTTAAGTATCCTATCCTATTCAAAATCGTATCTAGGCTATCATTCGAAATATTGCCAAACTTCATCGATATATAATAATCACAAGATAGTATTCTTTCCGAACCGAAATAAACATTTCCAATGCTGGTTATAAATAAAAGCTACTCTACAAAATACAGATACAACCTGTTCGAGAATACTGTTCCTCATATGGGTTCAGCACTCACACATATACGTTGATACTCCTAGAAGCCATCCAGAGAGAGTAGCTATGCGCCTGGTGGGCGATGTTACACTCACCAAGTCTTAAAAACATTGAAACATCGCAAATGAGTCGGAGAGAGTCGGATACCTTTAATTATTCTACAGATACTTCCGCTTCATTAACAAAATTGAAACATCACAGAAAAGCTGTTACTCTTCAGATATATGTTGAACAACTCTTTACCGAAACTCATAAAACGACTAAGTTTACCAAAGGAAGTAGTTTCAAGATACACCAATGTTTAATACTGCACCTCCTTTTGGCAACCTCCCTAGGCATGCGCGATGTTTCACGAACATAATAAGCATTTCCTTTAGTGCGCTTCAAGTGATGAAAGAATAATAATCGGACACCTAGTACCAACCATTTGAATAACGTATAACAATCAGGAATTAACTTCATAGACAAAAATATTCCAACAGGCTATCATGCATTAGGGAAAATCATATATGTCTTGTCAGGTGAACTTTTCACCAATTTCATTGATATGAAATGATCACAAGGTACCATTTCTTTCTACCCGAAATGAAGATATTGATGCTGATCCTGAACAAGAATTGAAATCAAACAGTATACGATACCCGGATATCCATCACGAAAGTTTCAACACAAAAGCTACGATTTTTATTCCAGACAACATGCTGCTCTACAAAATACAGATACAACCTGTTTTAGAATACTGTCTCCACATATGGGGTTCAGCAACCACATATTCGTTAATGCTTCTAGATTCCATCAAGAGCGATAGGTCATCCGCCTGGTGAGTGATGCCACACTCACTAACAGGATAGGTTAGAGAGTAGGTTGACATCATTGGTTGGGATTGATGCTATATCGACCTGGACTATCCAAGCTACGATAGGTTAGATCTATTTTTTTGGGGCGTGTTTGTTTGTTTGTCGGACGAGCGGAGCGAGTCTGATAATCTCAAACGAGCCACCAAAAAAATAGATCTTACCTATCGTAGCTTGGATAGTCCAGGTCGATATAGCATCAATCCCAACCAATGATGTCAACCTACTCTCTAACCTATCCTGTTAGTGAGTGTGGCATCACTCACCAGGCGGATGACCTATCTCTCTTGATGGAATCTAGAAGCATTAACGAATATGTGGTTGCTGAACCCCATATGTGGAGACAGTATTCTAAAACAGGTTGTATCTGTATTTTGTAGATTGAATATCCTATCCTCTTTGAGGTATGCACGACGTTCTTCGAACATTGTTAGGATTTTCTTTCGTGCGCTCCAAGTGATAAAAAAATATGAACTGATGAAAATGTACCAGAACATGGAAAACGTGAAAAAATATTCAGATAGGCTATTATACATCATGGAGAATCGTATCCCAGCTATCGCTCGAAATATTGACCAACTTCATCGATATAAAATAATGATAATGAACTAGATTCTCCACCTGACATATAGAAAATGAAAGATCAGAATCATAAAAAAAACATTGTCAGAGGAAAAATATTCAAATAGGTTGTTATCCTTTACACTATGGAAAATATAGTATCTCGACTATCATTTGAAATATTGCCCAACTTCATCGATATAGAATAATCACAAGGTACCATTCCTTTCAACCGAAATAAAGATACCCTATGCGGATTATGGATAACTATTGAATTCAAACAGTATATGACAGATAGTTCCATCACGAACGCTGCTTCACAAAAACTAGGATTTGCAAATACATGGATATACGCAGAGTTTCAATGCTTGCGAGATATCAATAAAGAATGGAGAGCCGCGAATAACCTATATTCCTATGTTATGTCCCATAGAGCTAGTATTGGGCCTTCTTAATGATACTGACAATAGATGCGCGAATAGAATACTCTACTTTATGTACGACATCGTCACAAATTATGCTAGGTAGATGACACTTGACAGATGCCATGTGACACATGAAGCGTTTTTCAGATGATGTATTATTAAGAGGAGCCATATTACGCATGCGTCAAAATATGACGGAAACATCACAAAAACAGCACGATTCAAATATTGCTTTGATAACATAATATGAGGATGGCACACCATTCTGACCAGATAAAATATGAAGAACATAAACCAATTATGAATTAATGAGGTCTTAGACAAAAATACTCGAAATGACTAGTGTACACTGCGAAAAATTAATATATATCTTACTATCATTGCCAGACAGTTTAAGTATCCTATCCTATTCAAAATCGTATCTAGGCTATCATTCGAAATATTGCCAAACTTCATCGATATATAATAATCACAAGATAGTATTCTTTCCGAACCGAAATAAACATTTCCAATGCTGGTTATAAATAAAAGCTACTCTACAAAATACAGATACAACCTGTTCAAGAATACTGTTCCTCATATGGGTTCAGCACTCACACATATACGTTGATACTCCTAGAAGCCATCCAGAGAGACTAGCTATGCGCCTGGTGGGCGATGTTACACTCACCAAGTCTTAAAAACATTGAAACATCGCAAATGAGTCGGAGAGAGTCGGATACCTTTCATTATTCTACAGATACTTCCGCTTCATTAACAAAATTGAAACATCACAGAAAAGCTGTTACTCTTCAGATATATGTTGAACAACTCTTTACCGAAACTCATAAAACGACTAAGTTTACCAAAGGAAGTAGGGATTGATGCTATATCGACCTGGACTATCCAAGCTACGATAGGTTAGATCTATTTTTTTGGGGCGTGTTTGTTTGTTTGTCGGACGAGCGGAGCGAGTCTGATAATCTCAAACGAGCCACCAAAAAAATAGATCTTACCTATCGTAGCTTGGATAGTCCAGGTCGATATAGCATCAATCCCAACCAATGATGTCAACCTACTCTCTAACCTATCCTGTTAGTGAGTGTGGCATCACTCACCAGGCGGATGACCTATCTCTCTTGATGGAATCTAGAAGCATTAACGAATATGTGGTTGCTGAACCCCATATGTGGAGACAGTATTCTAAAACAGGTTGTATCTGTATTTTGTAGAGCAGCATGTTGTCTGGAATAAAAATCGTAGTTTTTGTGTTGAAACTTTCGTGATGGATATCCGGGTATCGTATACTGTTTGATTTCAATTCTTGTTCAGGATCAGCATTAATATCTTCATTTCGGGTAGAAAGAAATGGTATCTTGTGATCATTTCATATCAATGAAATTGGTGAAAAGTTCACCTGACAAGACATATATGATTTTCCCTAATGCATGATAGCCTGTTGGAATATTTTTGTCTATGAAGTTAATTCCTGATTGTTATACGTTATTCAAATGGTTGGTACTAGGTGTCCGATTATTATTCTTTCATCACTTGAAGCGCACTAAAGGAAATGCTTATTATGTTCGTGAAACATCGCGCATGCCTAGGGAGGTTGCCAAAAGGAGGTGCAGTATTAAACATTGGTGTATCTTGAAACTACTTCCTTTGGTAAACTTAGTCGTTTTATGAGTTTCGGTAAAGAGTTGTTCAACATATATCTGAAGAGTAACAGCTTTTCTGTGATGTTTCAATTTTGTTAATGAAGCGGAAGTATCTGTAGAATAATTAAAGGTATCCGACTCTCTCCGACTCATTTGCGATGTTTCAATGTTTTTAAGACTTGGTGAGTGTAACATCGCCCACCAGGCGCATAGCTAGTCTCTCTGGATGGCTTCTAGGAGTATCAACGTATATGTGTGAGTGCTGAACCCATATGAGGAACAGTATTCTCGAACAGGTTGTATCTGTATTTTGTAGAGTAGCTTTTATTTATAACCAGCATTGGAAATGTTTATTTCGGTTCGGAAATAATACTATCTTGTGATTATTATATATCGATGAAGTTTGGCAATATTTCGAATGATAGCCTAGATACGATTTTGAATAGGATAGGATACTTAAACTGTCTGGCAATGATAGTAAGATATATATTAATTTTTCGCAGTGTACACTAGTCATTTCGAGTATTTTTGTCGAAGACCTCATTAATTCATAATTGGTTTATGTTCTTCATATTTTATTTGGTCAGAATGGTGTGCCATCCTCATATTATGTTATCGAAGCAATATTTGAATCGTGCTGTTTTTGTGATGTTTCCGTCATATTTTGACGCATGCGTAATATGGCTCCTCTTAATAATACATCATCTGAAAAACGCTTCATGTGTCACATGGCATCTGTCAAGTGTCATCTATCTAGCATAATTTGTGACGATGTCGTACATAAAGTAGAGTATTCTATTCGCGCATCTATTGTCAGTATCATTAAGAAGGCCCAATACTAGCTCTATGGGAAATAACATAGGAATATAGGTTATTCGCGGCTCTCCATTCTTTATTGATATCTCGCAAGCATTGAAACTCTGCGTATATCCATGTATTTGCAAATCCTAGTTTTTGTGAAGCAGCGTTCGTGATGGAACTATCTGTCATATACTGTTTGAATTCAATAGTTATCCATAATCCGCATAGGGTATCTTTATTTCGGTTGAAAGGAATGGTACCTTGTGATTATTCTATATCGATGAAGTTGGGCAATATTTCAAATGATAGTCGAGATACTATATTTTCCATAGTGTAAAGGATAACAACCTATTTGAATATTTTTCCTCTGACAATGTTTTTTTTATGATTCTGATCTTTCATTTTCTATATGTCAGGTGGAGAATCTAGTTCATTATCATTATTTTATATCGATGAAGTTGGTCAATATTTCGAGCGATAGCTGGGATACGATTCTCCATGATGTATAATAGCCTATCTGAATATTTTTTCACGTTTTCCATGTTCTGGTACATTTTCATCAGTTCATATTTTTTTATCACTTGGAGCGCACGAAAGAAAATCCTAACAATGTTCGAAGAACGTCGTGCATACCTCAAAGAGGATAGGATATTCAATCTAACTGGGAATGTCTCACTTGATAAGAGAGAGATGATTTTCCAAATATTTTCGTCTTAGAAGTTAATTCATAATTATTGGTATACGTTGTTTGAATGTTTGGTGCTACAATATGCGTCAGATTATCATTATTATTTATCTCTTGAAGCGCACCAAAGCAAATACCTATTATATTCGAAGAAAATCATGCACAGGCTACAACAGGAGGTATAGGTATTGAATTTTAAACTTTTCAAGATCTAAGAAACACTTCCTATAGTAAACTCAGTCATTTAATGAGTTTTGGTAGAGAGTTGCTCGACATATTCAAGATTGGTGACAACAGAATGCGTTTTCTGAATTTGTTGAGTGCGTCTGACTGGTATTGCTAGCGATGGCATGATAGTAGGAATCTCTGAAAATTATTTTTTGTGTATCTGTAGAAAAGTGAAAGGTCGATGTCTTTTCGGTGATGTGTCAATGTTGTTTGAGAATCGGTGAGTGTAGAAACACCAATCAGGCGAATGGGCTGTATCTCTGAATGAAATCTAGGAGCATCAGAGTATGTATGGATGTTGAACCCCATAATATGTAGGAACAGTACTCTGAAAAATATCATATCTGTATCTTGTATAGTAGCTTTTCGCGTGAAATAAAAATCATAGTTTTTTCGTTGAAACTTTCGTGATGGATCTGGGTGTCGTAGTATACTGATTGATTCCAATTCTTGTTCAGGATCTTCATATAGTATCTTTATTTCGGGTGAAAATAAATGGTGCCCTGTGATCATTTTATATCAATGAAATTGGTTGAGATTCCGCATTTGGAGATCTTGGAAACACTTCCTATGATGAACTTAGTCATTTTATGAGTTTTCATTTATGATGTTCAGATGTTTTCTAAGAATTAGTGAGTGTGGCATCGCTCATCAGGCGCTTTGCTTGTCTCTCTGGTATGGCTTGTCTTTATGTGTGAGTGCTGAACCCATATAAGGAGCAGTATTCTCAAACAGGTCGTATCTGTAGAGCAGTTTCTTGTCTGGAATGAAAATCCCAGTTTCTGTGAAGCAACGTTCGTGATAGAGCTTTGTGTCATATGCTGTTTGGATTCGATTGTTATTTATAATGAGCATGGAGAATCTTTATATCGGTTTGAAGAGAATGTCGCCTTGTGATTATTCTATTTTGATAAAGTTGGGGAATATTTCAAATGATAGCCGAGATACGATTTTGAATAGGATGGGATACATAAACTGTCTGGGAATTATGGCAAGATATATAATAATTTTTCGTCGTGTACAATAGTCTTTTCGAATAATTCAATCGTGATGTTTTTGTGATTTTTTCGTCACGTTTTGACGCATGCGTAATATGTCTCCTCTTAGTTATACATCATCTGAAAAACGCTTCATGTGTCACATGGCATCTGTCAAGTGTCATCTATCTAGCATCATTTGTGAGGATGTCGTGAAGAAAGTAGAGTATTCGCGCATCTATTGTCAGTATTATTAAGAAGTTTCAATACTAGCTTTATGAAAGATAACATGAGAATATAGGTTATTCACGGTTCTCCATTCTTTATTGATATCTCGCAAACATTGAAACTCTGCGCATATCAATGTATTTACGTGTTCATCCTCAGGAGTACTATTTATTTTCAATGGTGGGATGTATTTTTCCTTGATTGTTGGATCAGTCGCAGATCGTCGGTAGCCATATTGTTTTCAGATAGCGCAGTCGAGAACCTATGCCTTGTTATAATGTAAAGTCATACGTCTCTCAAATATTTCATCTGATTCCGGTTTTTAATCGTCCTGAATATTACATTTCTTTCCTCGTGGTGGTTCATATATTGTTGCATGTATGCATTATCAACGTTTAATTGTTATCAGGTTTCCTGCTGATTATCAAGTTTCTATTTCTATATTTGTTCAGTCATATCGTGGACGTTATGTGAAATTTCTCGTCGATTAAATGGCGTTGTTTTTCAAAAATGCCGTTTGTGTGAATTATTTGTGATGATAGTGATGTGTGCTTTCAAAGAATTATGTACGGGAATATGAGAATGACGGTTTTTGTTTTATCTAAATTGTCTTCTCACTATTTTTATTCATCATTCAGATTTTCATCGAATCTAAGCCTGCTAAGGTGTAAAAAGCTGAAGGTAAATGCTTTATAACCAAATTTTTTTTATATACTGGGCTGTATTGGAATAAGCGTGAAAATTTCGAACCTCGAGACGTTTATACTATCGAATGACATATAGGTGAGGCGAGACCAATGTTACACCTATATAGTTTCACTCTGTAACAATCCTATAACGTTCCATCTACATGAATTTTTTGTGCTGAGTTCAATTATTTAGATTGTTTTGATGTTTTCCTGTTTTTGCTGAATTTTCGGGATGCAATTTCCTGTTGATTTGAGGAATTTGAAGATATCTGATATGAGAATATTATATTTCGATGTGCTGAATACATATTATTATTTCAAAAACACCTCGTATAGTTGAAACATATATTTCTGCAGTTATGGCCAAGTAAACGTTTCACGATCTATCAGGTCACGTGACTGATGTTCCTCATGAGGATTTTGATAAGAATTGGCCTACGATATATAAGATTTCTATATGACAGAATTATTTTAGGTCTGATCGGGTATGCTTTCATATTAGATCACCCGAAACATGATACCTATTTCGCTTCCTGCGGATTACATCTCATCGCACTAAACACTATCCCCTTGTTCCTCTGACTCTTAGATTACCAGTTTTGGTAGAGAGTTGTTTGACATATTTAATGAACCAACCAGAATACCTCCTATGGTAAAACACTGAGCTGTTATATGAGTTTTAGGTGTAAATAGTTGTTCAAGTTGCAGCGTTGAAACAGGATGCCGTTATCTTGGTTGTTCTATATTTGGCGAATACAGAAAATCATATTCTTGCAAAGCCTAGAAAGATGATTAAATCAGCTGAGTTATAGACTACAATTAACGGACAATGATTTCATCACACTACCTACCAGTCATTATACAGGGTTTTTAAATATATATTTCTGTATGCCAAGTTGAGTAGTCATTGTGAGTCTACTCGCCTACCAGGTGTTGAAAAAAAAACGGATAATTTTGACATCATTTATTTTTAGATATTATACCAACATTTTCAAGTTCAGTAAGAATAAAGGCGATCTCGTTGTTGTTCTTATCTGATTCCATTAAATATCTCAGTCTATCCACCAAGATATTCGGATCTGTCCATTCATCTAAAATATTGTACTCTTCATTCCCAATACTGGCTTCAGGCTCCACGCTCGACTTTGGACGTTTAGGCTTGGTCTTATTTTTGAAGAGGGGTTTGATAATTTTATCGAATTTTTCCTTATCAGCTTGTCCTCGTAATCGCCATAATCGATCTCTATGAATAGAGCTGATTTCTAGCATCTGTTTATACATCTGGTGATCCAGAGGCGTGTAATTTCAAGGGTTCTTGGAAATTAATAAGTCCAAAAGACCCAGAGTACTTTTAAAATCGACATTATCTACTCCTATGTATTGGTCCTCAAAGCGTAGATTCTTATGTCCAAGTGTCCATCTGCCGTCAACATATCTCGGTCCATAAGCATCATCATAATCTGCACAGTGATATTTATCTAATGCTTGCTCTGATGAATGTGGTTTAGACTCCATGATGTGAACGCTATGGTGTCTGATATACAACTGAAGACTCTTGAATACCTCTGAAGACATCTGAATACCTCTGAAGACATCTGAATACCTCTGAAGACATCTGAATACCTCTGAAGACATCTGAAGGCGTGATCTGAAGACCTCCGAATACCTCTGAATACTTCTATAGGTTTGATCTGAAGACTTCTGAATCCATTAACTGCCATTCGCTAATCAGCTAGGTTATTCGAATTGGTGGCGTCCACTCTATGGGCATTCCTCATATGGTGGTA
Source organism: Phaedon cochleariae (assembly GCA_918026855.4). Taxonomy (NCBI): domain Eukaryota; kingdom Metazoa; phylum Arthropoda; class Insecta; order Coleoptera; family Chrysomelidae; genus Phaedon; species Phaedon cochleariae. The sequence continues at coordinate 29,336,768 of OU896708.1, forward strand.
TAGGTTAGTTTTATTCAAGAATTTCCCACATTTCTCACACACAATGCTTGGTGTCGATTATAGCGAAATTTTCGCTCTTTAAAACTTTCCCACGTTCTATTGCTATTGAAAGCAATCTACTCTCCAGTATTGAGACACTCTGTTATAAATCTGAAATAGCTGTGCTCTTAGAGTTCCTGAAATCTCCTGCTACCACTCTGCTAAAATTCACCGAACAAGAATTGCACTATATTCCAGTAGAGTGTATCATTGAACATGCAGATCCCTGTGACCTATTGATGATATGACACAAACTTCCTCAAGAATATCGCAGCAACTTTAACCTACAAATCAAACTGCCATGCTTCGTTCATTATAATCGTCCCGATTGGACCACACACTGGGATGGACCGCCATCTTCTCAAGAGGCATGTCATTTTTGTAGAAAAAGATTACTTAAATAAAATACTTCATTATAATATATAGTTGTTTTCGTATTCTTTTACCCCCATGGGCCGCCCTGTATATATTCTTTTTCAATCTTCATCAACTCAAACACCCTGTATATATTTCTTTCAACTCAAACACTTCTTCCATGCTAAAACATGGGACCGCGAACCGTGGGACACTCTGTATATATTTTTATCGATTTTCAATCAACTCAAACGCCCTGTATATGAAAATGCAATCTTGTTATTGTCATTAAAGTCACAGTTCGAGGAATGGGTATACGAGCGCGCGCTTATCATTCTAAGGGATCTCTCGCTTTGCTGGAACTTCGAACGCCATGAAGCGAGACAGCGTTGCCACACACAATAATGTAACAATATTAACATCCAAACACATACGTCCGACAACGTTGCAGCGCCGAGCGCTCGAGCCTTACTCTACCTCGATAGATCCGTTGCAAAGATAAGCGCGCGCCAGCGATGGATATTATTTTCGACTCGAAGTTTCTTATATCTGGAATGCATCTTTCGCTTCACTGTACCTCGATAGATCCGTTGCAAAGATAAGCGCGCGCCAGCTATGGATATCCCGTTTGAATAGCATTAAAATAATTGGAAAAGTAATATTTTTGATGAGATTTTTCCAAGTCCCGATATTCATATTTTCTCAAATATCTCGAGAACGGCACAAAATATCGAGAATCTAAATCGAAAAATACCCCAACATTCTTGTCGACTTCCGCAAAGGTTAACCACATGGAGAGAGTCCGGACACCGTATCACGAAAAACAAAAAAATAGTACGACGTCATGACGCTAAATAATTCTTAGTTCATTGAAAAAAAAAGTGAGTGACAAGTGTATATTTTTCGCCAGAAATTCGATAGAAATCAAGACGACCAACAAAAAAGTCTATACATTGTTACTCAAAATTGCCTCTTTACTGGGAGGAAAAAATTGGAGAAGTTTCATTTCTGTTTAAATCTTTTTAAGTCCCGATATTCATATTTTCTCAAATATCTCGAGAACGGCAATAAATATCAAAGATCTAAATCAAAAAATACCCCAACACCCCTGCCAACTTTCGCAAAGGCCTACCACATGGAGAAAGTCCGAACAACGTATCACGAAAAACAAAAAAATTTGTACGACGTCATGACGCGAAATAATTCTGAATTCATTGAGAAAAAAAGTGAGTGACAAGTGTATGTTTTTCGCCAGAAATTCGATTGAAATCAAGACGACCAACGAAAAAGTCTCCATACAATGTAACTCAAAATTGCCTCTTTACTGGGAGGAAAAAATTGAACGAGAATTATTTTTGTTGAAATCTTTTTAAGTCCCGATATTCATATTTTCTCAAATATCTCGAGAACGGCAATAAATATCAAAGATCTAAATCAAAAAATACCCCAACACCCCTGTCAACTTTCGCAAAGGCCCACCACATGGAGAAAGTCCGAACAACGTATCACGAAAAACAAAAAAATAAGTACGACGTCATAACGCGAAATAATTTTGAATTCATTAAAAAAAAAAGTGAGTGACAAGTGTATGCTTTTCGCCAAAAATTCGATTGAAAACAAGACGATCAACGAAAAAGTTGTTACTCAACATTGCCTCTTTACTGAGAGGAAAAGATTGGAAAAGAATTATTTTTGTTCAAATCTTTTTAAGTCCCGATATTCATATTTTCTCAAATACCTCGAGAACGGCAATGAATATCAAAAATCTAAATCAAAAAATACCCCAACACCCCTGTCGACTTTCGCAAAGGTTCACCACATGGAGAGTGTCCGAACACCGTATCACGAAAAACAAAAAAATTAGTACGACGTCATGACGCGGAATAATTCTAAGTTCATTGAAAAAAAAAAGGAGTGACAAGTGTATGTTTTTCGCCAGTTATTCTATAGAAATCAAGACGACCAACGAAAAAGTCTATACATTGTTACTCAAAATTGCCCCTTTACTGGAAGAGAAAAATTGGGAAAGTATTATTTCTGATGAAATTTTTTTAAGTCTCGATATTCATATTCTCTCAAATATCTCGAGAACGGTACAAAATATCGAAATTCTGAATCGAAAAATACCACATGGAGAAAGTCCGAACATTTTATCACGAAAAACAACAAAAATTGTACGTCGTCATGACGAGAAATAATTCTAAGTTCATTGAAAAAAAAAGGTGAGTGACAATTGTATGTTTTTTGCCCAAAATTCGATAGAAATCAAGATGATCAACGAAAAATTCTCTATACATTTCTACTCAGAATTGCCTCTTTACTGGGAAAAAAATTGGAAAAGTAATATTCTTGATGAGATTTTTCCAAGTCCCGATATTCATATTTTCTCAAATATCTCGAGAACGGCACAAAATATCGAGAATCTAAATCGAAAAATACCCCAACATTCTTGTCGACTTCCGCAAAGGTTAACCACATGGAGAGAGTCCGAACACCGTATCACGAAAAACAAAAAAATAGTACGACGTCATGACGCGAAATAATTCTTAGTTCATTGAAAAAAAAAGGGAGTGACAAGTGTATGTTTTTCGCCAGTTATTCTATAGAAATCAGGACGACCAACAAAAAAGTCTATACATTGTTACTCAAAATTGCCTCTTTACTGGGAGGAAAAAATTGGAGAAGTTTCATTTTTGTTTAAATCTTTTTAAGTCTCGATATTCATATTTTCTCAAATATCTCGAGAACGGCAATAAATATCAAAGATCTAAATCAAAAAATACCCCAACACCCCTGTCAACTTCCGCAAAGGCCTACCACATGGAGAAAGTCCGAACAACGTATCACGAAAAACAAAAAAATTTTTACGACGTCATGACGCGAAATAATTCTGAATTCATTGAGAAAAAAAGTGAGTGACAAGTGTATGTTTTTCGCCAGGAATTCGATTGAAATCAAGACGACCAACGAAAAAGTCTATACATTGTTACTCAAAATTGCCTCTTTACTGGGAGGAAAAAATTGGAGAAGTATTATTTTTGTTTAAATATTTTTAAGTCCCGATATTCATATCGTCCCCAAATATCTCGAGAACGGCAATAAATATCGGAGATCTAAATCAAAAAATACCCCAACACCCCCTGTCAACTTTCGCAAAGGCCCACCACATGGAGAAAGTCTAAACAACGTATCACGAAAAACAAAAAAATAAGTACGACGTCATAACGCGAAATAATTTTGAATTCATTGAAAAAAAAAGTGAGTGACAAGTGTATGCTTTTCGCCAGAAATTCGATTGAAAACAAGACGATCAACGAAAAAGTTGTTACTCAACATTGCCTCTTTACTGAGAGGAAAAGATTGGAGAAGAATTATTTTTGTTCAAATCTTTTTAAGTCCTGATATTCATATTTTCTCAAATACCTCGAGAACGACAATGAATATCAAAAATCTAAATCAAAAAATACCCCAACACCCCTGTCGACTTTCGCAAAGGCCTACCACATGGAGAAAGTCCGAACACCGTATCACGAAAAACAAAAAAATTAGTACGACGTCATGACGCGAAATAATTTTGACTTCATTGAGAAAAAAAGTGAATGACAAGTGTATGTTTTTCGCCAGGAATTCGATTGAAATCAAGACGACCAACGAAAAAGTCTATACATTGTTACTCAAAATTGCCTCTTTACTGGGAGGAAAAAATTGGAGAAGTATTATTTTTGTTTAAATATTTTTAAGTCCCGATATTCATATCGTCCCAAAATATCTCGAGAACGGCAATAAATATCGGAGATCTAAATCAAAAAATACCCCAACACCCCTGTCAACTTTCGCAAAGGCCCACCACATGGAGAAAGTCTAAACAACGTATCACGAAAAACAAAAAAATAAGTACGACGTCATAACGCGAAATAATTTTGAATTCATTGAAAAAAAAAGTGAGTGACAAGTGTATGCTTTTCGCCAGATATTCTCTCAAATATGTCGAGGACGGTACAAAATATCGAAATTCTGAATCGAAAAATACCCCAACACTCCTGTCGACTTCCGCAACGACCTACCACATGGAGAAAGTCCAAACATTTCATCACGAAAAACAAAAAAAATTGTACGTCGTCATGACGCGAAATAATTCCAAGTTCATTGAAAAAAAAAGGTGAGTGACAATTGTATGTTTTTTGCCCAAAATTCGATAGAAATCAAGATGATCAACGAAAAATTCTCTATACATTTCTACTTAGAATTGCCTCTTTACTGGGAGAAAAATTGGAAAAGTAATATTTTTGATGAGATTTTTTCCAAGTCCCGATATTCATATTTTCTCAAATATCTCGAGAACGGCAAAAAATATCGAGAATCTAAATCGAAAAATACCCCAACATTCTTGTCGACTTCCGCGAAGGTTAACCACATGGAGAGAGTCCGAACACCGTATCACGAAAAACAAAAAATAGTACGACGTCATGACGCGAAATAATTCTTAGTTCATTGAAAAAAAAAAGTGTGTGACAAGTGTATGTTTTTCGCCAGAAATTCGATAGAAATCAAGACGACCAACAAAAAAGTCTATACATTGTTACTCAAAATTGCCTCTTTACTGGGAATAAAAAATTGGAGAAGTTTCATTCTGTTTAAATCTTTTTAAGTCTCGATATTCTCATATTTTCTCAAATATCTCGAGAACGGCAATAAATATCAAAGAACTAAATCAAAAAATACCCCAACACCCCTGTCAACTTTCGCAAAGGCCTACCACATGGAGAAAGTCCGAACATTGTATCACGAAATACAAAAAAATTAGTACGACGTCATGACGCGAAATAATTCTGAATTCATTGAGAAAAAAAGTGAGTGACAAGTGTATGTTTTTCGCCAGAAATTCGATTGAAATCAAGACGACCAACAAAAAATTCTATACATTGTTACTCAAAATTGCCTCTTTACTGGGAGGAAAAAATTGGAGAAGTTTTATTTTTGTTTAAATCTTTTTTAGTCCCGATATTCATATTTTCTCAAATATCTCGAGAACGGCAATAAATATCAAAGATCTAAATCAAAAAATACCCCAACACCCCTGTCAACTTTCGCAAAGGCCTACCACATGAGGAGAGAGTCCGAACACCGTATCACGAAAAACAAAAAAAATTAGTACGACGTCATGACGCGAAATAATTCTGAATTCATTGAAAAAAAAAGTGAGTGACAAGTGTATGTTTTTCGCCCGAAATTCGATTGAAATCAAGACGACCAACGAAAAAGTCTATACATTGTTACTCAAAATTGCCTCTTTACTGGGAGGAAAAAATTGGAGAAGTATTATTTTTGTTTAAATATTTTTAAGTCCCGATATTCATATTGTCTCAAATATCTCGAGAACGGCAATAAATATCGAAGATCTAAATCAAAAAATACCCCAACACCCCTGTCAACTTTCGCAAAGGCCCACCACATGGAGAAAGTCTGAACAACGTATCACGAAAAACAAAAAAATAAGTACGACGTCATAACGCGAAATAATTTTGAATTCATTGCAAAAAAAAGTGAGTGACAAGTGTATGCTTTTCGCCAGAAATTCGATTGAAAAAAAGACGATCAACGAAAAAGTTGTTACTCAACATTGCCTCTTCACTGGGAGGAAAAGATTGGAGAAGAATTATTTTTGTTCAGATCTTTTTGAGTCCCGATATTCATATTTTCTCAAATATCTCGAGAACGGCAATGAGAATCAAAAATTTGAATCATATATAAATCCATAAACAAGACACACAAAGTCATATATAAATACCCCAATACCCCTGTCGACTCTCGCAAAGGCCTACCACATGGAGAAAGTCCGAACACCGTATCACGAAATACAAAAAAATTAGTACGACGTCATGACGCGAAATAATTCTGATTTCAATGAAAAAAAAAAAGGTGAGTGACAATTGTATGTTTTTTGCCCAAAATTCGAAAAAAAACCAAGACGATCAACGGAAAATTCTCTATACATTTCTACTCAGAATTGCCTCTTTACTGAAAAAAAAAATTGGAAAAGTAATATTTTTGATGAGATTTTTCCAAGTCCCGATATTCATATTTTTTCAAATATCTCGAGAACGGCACAAAATATCGAGAATCTAAATCGAAAGATTTAGTACGACGTCATGACGCGGAATAATTCTAAGTTCATTGAAAAAAAAAAGTGAGTGACAAGTGTATGTTTTTCGCCAGAAATTCGATTGAAATCAAGACGATCAACAAAAAAGTCCATACATTGTTACTCAAAATTGCCTCTTTACTGGGAGGAAAAAATTGGAGAAGTTTCATTTTTGTTTAAATCTTTTTAAATCCCGATATTCATATTTTCTCAAATATCTCGAGAACAGCAATAAATATCAAAGATCTAAATCAAAAAATACCCCAACACCCCTGTCAACTTTCGCAAAGGCCTACCACATGGAGAAAGTCCGAACAACGTATCACGAAAAACAAAAAAATTTGTACGACGTCATGACGCGAAATAATTCTGAATTCATTGAGAAAAAAAGTGAGTGACAAGTGTATGTTTTTCGCCAGAAATTCGATTGAAATCAAGACGATCAACAAAAAAGTCCATACATTGTTACTCAAAATTGCCTCTTTACTGGGAGGAAAAAATTGGAGAAGTTTCATTTTTGTTTAAATCTTTTTAAATCCCGATATTCATATTTTCTCAAATATCGCGAGAACGGCAATAAATATCAAAGATCTTAATCAGAAAATACCTCAACACCCCTGTCAACTTTCGCAAAGGTCCACCACATGGAGAAAGTCCGAACAACGTATCACGAAAAACAAAAAAATAAGTACGACGTCATATCGCGAAATAATTTTGAATTCATTGAAAACAAAGTGAGTGACAAGTGTATGCTTTCCGCCAAAAATTCGATTGAAAACAAGACGATCAACGAAAAAGTTGTTACTCAACATGCCTCTTTACTGAGAGGAAAAGATTGGAGAAGAATTATTTTTGTTCAAATCTTTTTAAGTCCTGATATTCATATTTTCTCAAATACCTCGAGAACGACAATGAATATCAAAAATCTAAATCAAAAAAATACCCCAACACCCCTGTCGACTTTCGCAAAGGCCTACCACATGGAGAAAGTCCGAACACCGTATCACGAAAAACAAAAAAATTAGTACGACGTCATGACGCGAAATAATTCTGAATTCATTGAGAAAAAAAAGTGAGTGACAAGTTTATGCATTCTATACATTGTTACTCAAAATTGCCTCTTTACTGGGAGGAAAAAATTGAAGGAGTATTATTTTTGTTTAAATCTTTTTGAGTCCCGATATTCATATTTCCTCAAATATCTCGAGAACGGCAATGAATATCAAAAATCTGAATCAAAAAATACCCCAACATCCCTGTCGACTCTCGCAAAGTCCTACCACGTGGAGAAAGTAATATGTTTTTTTCCCAAAATTCGATAAAAATCAAGACGATCAACGAAAAATCCTCTATACATTTCTACTCAGAATTGCCTCTTCACTGGGAAAAATTTTGAAAAAGTAATATTCTTGATGAGATTTTCCCAAGTCCCGATATTCATATTTTCTCAAATATCTCGAGAACGGCAATGAATATCAAAAATCTAAATCGAAAAATACCTCAACACCCCTGTCGACTTTCGCAAAGGCCTAACACATGGAGGAAGTCCGAACACCGTATCACGAAAAACAAAAAAATTAGTACGACGTCATGACGCGAAATAATCCTGAATTCATTGAAAAAAAAAGTGAGTGACGAGTGTATGCATTCTATACATTGTTACTCAAAATTGCCTCTTTACTGGGAGGAAAAAATTGGAGAAGTATTATTTTTGTTTAAATCTTTTCAAGTCCCGATATTCATATTTTCTCAGATATCTCGAGAACGGCAATGAATATAAAAAATCTGAATCAAAAAATACCCCAACATCCCTGTCGACTCTCGCAAAGTCCCTACCACGTGGAGAAAGTAATATGTTTTTTGCCCAAAATTCGATAAAAATCAAGACGATCAACGAAAAATCCTATATACATTTTTACTCAGAATTGCCTCTTCACTGGGAAAAAATTTGAAAAAGTAATATTTTCGATGAGATTTTTCCAAGTCCCGATATTCATATTTTCTCAAATATCTCGACAACGGCACGAAATATCGAGAATCTAAATCGAAAAATACCTCAACATTCTTGTCAACTTTCGCAAAGGTTCACCACATGGAGAGTGTCCGAACACCGTATCACAAAAAACAAAAAAATTAGTACGACGTCATGACGCGGAATAATTCTAAGTTCATTGAAAAAAAAAAGTGAGTGACAAGTCTATATTTTTCGCCAGAAATTCGATTGAAATCAAGACGACCAACGAAAAAGTCTATACATTGTTACTCAAAATTGCCCCTTTACTGGAAGAGAAAAATTGGGAAAGTATTATTTCTGATGAAATTTTTTTAAGTCTCGATATTCATATTCTCTCAAATATCTCGAGAACGGTACAAAATATCGAGAATCTAAATCGAAAGATTTAGTACGACGTCATGACGCGGAATAATTCTAAGTTCATTGAAAAAAAAAAAGTGAGTGACAAGTGTATGTTTTTCGCCACAAATTCGATTGAAATCAAGACGACCAACGAAAAAGTCTATACATTGTTACTCAAAATTGCCTCTTTACTGGGAGGAAAAAAATTGAACGAGAATTATTTTTGTTGAAATCTTTTCAAGTCCCGATATTCATATTTTCTCAAATATTTCGAGAACGGCAATAAAATATCAAAGATCTAAATCGAAAAATACCCCAACACCCCTGTCAACTTTCGCAAAGGCCTACCACATGGAGAAAGTCCGAACAACGTATCACGAAAAACAAAAAAATTAGTACGACGTCATGACGCGAAATAATTCTGAATTCATTGAAAAAAAAAGTGAGTGACAAGTGTATGTTTTTCGCCAGAAATTCGATTGAAATCAAGACGACCAACGAAAAAGTCTATACATTGTTACTCAAAATTGCCTCTTTACTGGGAGGAAAAAATTGGAGAAGTATTATTTTTGTTTAAATATTTTTAAGTCCCGATATTCATATTTTCTCAAATATCTCGAGAACGGCAATAAATATCAAAGATCTTAATCAAAAAATACCCCAACACCCCTGTCAACTTTCGCAAAGGCCCACCACATGAAGAAAGTCCGAACAACGTATCACGAAAAACAAAAAAATAAGTACGACGTCATAACGCGAAATAATTTTGAATTCATTGAAAAAAAAAAGTGAGTGACAAGTGTATGCTTTTCGCCAGAAATTCGATTGAAAACAAGACGATCAACGAAAGAGTTGTTACTCAACATTGCCTCTTTACTGAGAGGAAAAGATTGGAAAAGAATTATTTTTGTTCAAATCTTTTTAAGTCCCGATATTCATATTTTCTCAAATACCTCGAGAACGGCAATAAATATCAAAGATCTGAATCAAAAAATACCCCAACACCCCTGTCAACTCTCGCAGAGGCCTACCACATGGAGAAAGTCCGAACAACGTATCACGAAAAACAAAAAAAATTGTACGACGTCATGACGCGAAATAATTCTGAATTCATTGAAAAAAAAGTGAGTGACAAGTGTATGTTTTTCGCCAGAAATTCGATTGAAATCAAGACGACCAACGAAAGTCTATACATTGTTACTCAAAATTGCCCCTTTACTGGAAGAGAAAAATTGGGAAAGTATTATTTCTGATGAAATTTTTTTAAGTCTCGATATTCATATTCTCTCAAATATGTCGAGGACGGTACAAAATATCGAAATTCTGAATCGAAAAATACCACAACACTCATGTCGACTTTTGCAACGACCTACCACATGGAGAAAGTCCGAACATTTTATCACGAAAAACAACAAAAATTGTACGTCGTCATGACGCGAAATAATTCTAAGTTCATTGAAAAAAAAGGGTGAGTGACAATTGTATGTTTTTTGCCCAAAATTCGATAGAATTCAAGATGATCAACGAAAAATTCTCTATACATTTCTACTAAGAATTGCCTCTTTACTGGGAGAAAAATTGGAAAAGTAATATTTTTGATGAGATTTTTCCAAGTCCCGATATTCATATTTTCTCAAATATCTCGAGAACGGCAAAAAATATCGAGAATCTAAATCGAAAAATACCCCAACATTCTTGTCGACTTCCGCGAAGGTTAACCACATGGAGAGAGTCCGAACACCGTATCACGAAAAACAAAAAAATTGTACGACGTCATGACGCGAAATAATTCTTAGTTCATTGAAAAAAAAAGTGTGTGACAAGTGTATGTTTTTCGCCAGAAATTCGATAGAAATCAAGACGACCACAAACAAAAAAGTCTATACATTGTTACTCAAAATTGCCTCTTTACTGGGAATAAAAAATTGGAGAAGTTTCATTTCTGTTTAAATCTTTTTAAGTCTCGATATTCTCATATTTTCTCAAATATCTCGAGAACGGCAATAAATATCAAAGAACTAAATCAAAAAATACCCCAACACCCCTGTCAACTTTCACAAAGGCCTACCACATGGAGAAAGTCCGAACATTGTATCACGAAATACAAAAAAATTAGTACGACGTCATGACGCGAAATAATTCTGAATTCATTGAGAAAAAAAGTGAGTGACAAGTGTATGTTTTTCGCCAGAAATTCGATTGAAATCAAGACGACCAACAAAAAATTCTATACATTGTAACTCAAAATTGCCTCTTTACTGGGAGGAAAAAATTGGAGAAGTTTTATTTTTGTTTAAATCTTTTTCAGTCCCGATATTCATATTTTCTCAAATATCTCGAGAACGGCAATAAATATCAAAGATCTAAATCAAAAAATACCCCAACACCCCTGTCAACTTTCGCAAAGGCCTACCACATGAGGAGAGAGTCCGAACACCGTATCACGAAAAACAAAAAAATTAGTACGACGTCATGACGTGAAATAATTCTGAGTTCATTGAGAAAAGAAGTGAGTGACAAGTGTATGTATTTCGCTTGAAATTCAATTGAAATCAAGACGACCAACGAAAAAGTCTCTTTACATTGTTACTCAAAATTGCCTCTTCACTGGGAGGGAAAAATTGGAGAAGTATTATTCTTGTTTAAATATTTTTAAGTCCCGATATTCATATTGTCTCAAATATCTCGAGAACGGCAATAAATATCGAAGATCTAAATCAAAAAATACCCCCAACACCCCAGTCAACTTTCGCAAAGGCCCACCACATGGAGAAAGTCTGAACAACGTATCACGAAAAACAAAAAAATAAGTACGACGTCATAACGCGAAATAATTTTGAATTCATTGAAAAAAAAAGTGAGTGACAAGTGTATGCTTTTCGCCAGAAATTCGATTGAAAACAAGACGATCAACGAAAAAGTTGTTACTCAACATTGCCTCTTCACTGGGAGGAAAAGATTGGAGAAGAATTATTTTTGTTCAGATCTTTTTGAGTCCCGATATTCATATTTTCTCAAATATCTCGAGAAAGGCAATGAAAATCAAAAATTTGAATCATATATAAATACCCCAATACCCCTGTCGACTCTCGCAAAGGCCTACCACATGGAGAAAGTCCGAACACCGTATCACGAAATACAAAAAAATTAGTACGACGTCATGACGCGAAATAATTCTGATTTCAATGAAAAAAAAAAGGTGAGTGACAATTGTATGTTTTTTGCCCAAAATTCGAAAAAAAACCAAGACGATCAACGGAAAATTCTCTATACATTTCTACTCAGAATTGCCTCTTTACTGAAAAAAAAAATTGGAAAAGTAATATTTTTGATGAGATTTTTCCAAGTCCCGATATTCATATTTTTTCAAATATCTCGAGAACGGCACAAAATATCGAGAATCTAAATCGAAAGATTTAGTACGACGTCATGACGCGGAATAATTCTAAGTTCATTGAAAAAAAAAAAGTGAGTGACAAGTGTATGTTTTTCGCCAGAAATTCGATTGAAATCAAGACGATCAACAAAAAAGTCCATACATTGTTACTCAAAATTGCCTCTTTACTGGGAGGAAAAAATTGGAGAAGTTTCATTTTTGTTTAAATCTTTTTAAATCCCGATATTCATATTTTCTCAAATATCGCGAGAACGGCAATAAATATCAAAGATCTTAATCAGAAAATACCTCAACACCCCTGTCAACTTTCGCAAAGGTCCACCACATGGAGAAAGTCCGAACAACGTATCACGAAAAACAAAAAAATAAGTACGACGTCATATCGCGAAATAATTTTGAATTCATTGAAAAACAAAGTGAGTGACAAGTGTATGCTTTCCGCCAGAAATTCGATTGAAAACAAGACGATCAACGAAAAAGTTGTTACTCAACATTGCCTCTTTACTGAGAGGAAAAGATTGGAGAAGAATTATTTTTGTTCAAATCTTTTTAAGTCCTGATATTCATATTTTCTCAAATACCTCGAGAACGACAATGAATATCAGAAATCTAAATCAAAAAATACCCCAACACCCCTGTCGACTTTCGCAAAGGCCTACCACATGGAGAAAGTCCGAACACCGTATCACGAAAAACAAAAAAATTAGTACGACGTCATGACGCGAAATAATTCTGAATTCATTGAGAAAAAAAGTGAGTGACAAGTTTATGCATTCTATACATTGTTACTCAAAATTGCCTCTTTACTGGGAGGAAAAAATTGAAGGAGTATTATTTTTGTTTAAATCTTTTTGAGTCCCGATATTCATATTTCCTCAAATATCTCGAGAACGGCAATGAATATCAAAAATCTGAATCAAAAAATACCCCAACATCCCTGTCGACTCTCGCAAAGTCCTACCACGTGGAGAAAGTAATATGTTTTTTTCCCAAAATTCGATAAAAATCAAGACGATCAACGAAAAATCCTCTATACATTTCTACTCAGAATTGCCTCTTCACTGGGAAAAATTTCGAAAAAGTAATATTCTTGATGAGATTTTTCCAAGTCCCGATATTCATATTTTCTCAAATATCTCGAGAACGGCAATGAATATCAAAAATCTAAATCAAAAAATACCCCAACACCCCTGTCGACTTTCGCAAAGGCCTAACACATGGAGGAAGTCCGAACACCGTATCACGAAAAACAAAAAAATTAGTACGACGTCATGACGCGAAATAATCCTGAATTCATTGAAAAAAAAAGTGAGTGACAAGTGTATGCATTCTATACATTGTTACTCAAAATTGCCTCTTTACTGGGAGGAAAAAATTGGAGAAGTATTATTTTTGTTTAAATCTTTTTAAGTCCCGATATTCATATTTTCTCAAATATCTCGAGAACGGCAATGAATATAAAAAATCTGAATCAAAAAATACCCCAACATCCCTGTCGACTCTCGCAAAGTCCTACCACGTGGAGAAAGTAATATGTTTTTTGCCCAAAATTCGATAAAAATCAAGACGATCAACGAAAAATCCTCTATACATTTTTACTCAGAATTGCCTCTTCACTGGGAAAAAATTTGAAAAAGTAATATTTTTGATGAGATTTTTCCAAGTCCCGATATTCATATTTTCTCAAATATCTCGACAACGGCACGAAATATCGAGAATCTAAATCGAAAAATACCTCAACATTCTTGTCGACTTTCGCAAAGGTTCACCACATGGAGAGTGTCCGAACACCGTATCACGAAAAACAAAAAAATTAGTACGACGTCATGACGCGGAATAATTCTAAGTTCATTGAAAAAAAAAAGTGAGTGACAAGTGTATATTTTTCGCCAGAAATTCAATTGAAATCAAGACGACCAACGAAAAAGTCTATACATTGTTACTCAAAATTGCCCCTTTACTGGAAGAGAAAAATTGGGAAAGTATTATTTCTGATGAAATTTTTTTAAGTCTCGATATTCATATTCTCTCAAATATCTCGAGAACGGTACAAAATATCGAAATTCTGAATCGAAAAATACCCCAACACTCCTGTCGACTTTTGCAACGACCTACCACATGGAGAAAGTTTGAACATTTCATCACGAAAAACAACAAAAATTGTACGTCGTCATGACGCGAAATAATTCTAAGTTCATTGAAAAAAAAAAGTGAGTGACAAGTGTATGTTTTTCGTCAGAAATTCGATAGAAATCAAGATGATCAACGAAGAATTCTCTATACATTTCTACTCAGAATTGCCTCTTCACTGGGAAAAAAATTGGAAAAGTAATATTTTTGATGAGATTTTTCCAAGTCCCGATATTCATATTTTCTCAAATATCTCGAGAACGGCACAAAATATCGAGAATCTAAATCGAAAAATACCCCAACTTTCTTGTCGACTTCCACAAAGGTTAACCACATGGAGAGAGTCCGAACACCGTATCACGAAAAACAAAAAAATAGTACGACGTCATGACGCGAAATAATTCTTAGTTCATTGAAAAAAAAAAGTGAGTGACAAGTGTATGTTTTTCGCCAGAAATTCGATAGAAATCAAGACGACCAACAAAAAAGTCTATACATTGTTACTCAAAATTGCCTCTTTACTGGGAGGAAAAAATTGGAGAAGTTTCATTTTTGTTTAAATCTTTTTAAGTCTCGATATTCATATTTTCTGAAATATCTCGAGAACGGCAATAAGTATCAAAGATCTAAATCAAAAAATACCCCAACACCCCTGTCAACTTTCGCAAAGGCCTACCACATGGAGAAAGTCCGAACAACGTATCACGAAAAACAAAAAAAATTGTACGACGTCATGACGCGAAATAATTCTGGATTCATTGAGAAAAAAAGTGAGTGACAAGTGTATGTTTTTCGCCAGAAATTCGATTGAAATCAAGACGACCAACGAAAAAGTCTATACATTGTTACTCAAAATTGCCTCTTTACTGGGAGGAAAAAATTGGAGAAGTATTATTTTTGTTTGAATATTTTTAAGTCCCGATATTCATATTTTCTCAAATATCTCGAGAACGGCAATAAATATCGAAGATCTAAATCAAAAAATACCCCAACACCCCTGTCAACTTTCGCAAAGGCCCACCACATGAAGAAAGTCCGAACAACGTATCACGAAAAACAAAAAAATAAGTACGACGTCATAACGCGAAATAATTTTGAATTCATTGAAAAAAAAAGTGAGTGACAAGTGTATGCTTTTCGCCAGAAATTCGATTGAAAACAAGACGATCAACGAAAGAGTTGTTACTCAACATTGCCTCTTTACTGAGAGGAAAAGATTGGAAAAGAATTATTTTTGTTCAAATCTTTTTAAGTCCCGATATTCATATTTTCTCAAATACCTCGAGAACGGCAATAAATATAAAAGATCTAAATCAAAAAATACCCCAACACCCCTGTCAACTCTCGCAGAGGCCTACCACATGGAGAAAGTCCGAACAACGTATCACGAAAAACAAAAAAAATTGTACGACGTCATGACGCGAAATAATTCTGAATTCATTGAAAAAAAACGTGAGTGACAAGTGTATGTTTTTCGCCAGAAATTCGATTGAAATCAAGACGACCAACGAAAAAGTCTATACATTGTTACTCAAAATTGCCCCTTTACTGGAAGAGAAAAATTGGGAAAGTATTATTTCTGATGAAATTTTTTTAAGTCTCGATATTCATATTCTCTCAAATATGTCGAGGACGGTACAAAATATCGAAATTCTGAATCGAAAAATACCACAACACTCATGTCGACTTTTGCAACGACCTACCACATGGAGAAAGTCCGAACATTTTATCACGAAAAACAACAAAAATTGTACGTCGTCATGACGCGAAATAATTCTAAGTTCATTGAAAAAAAAGGGTGAGTGACAATTGTATGTTTTTTGCCCAAAATTCGATAGAATTCAAGATGATCAACGAAAAATTCTCTATACATTTCTACTAAGAATTGCCTCTTTACTGGGAGAAAAATTGGAAAAGTAATATTTTTGATGAGATTTTTCCAAGTCCCGATATTCATATTTTCTCAAATATCTCGAGAACGGCAAAAAATATCGAGAATCTAGATCGAAAAATACCCCAACATTCTTGTCGACTTCCGCGAAGGTTAACCACATGGAGAGAGTCCGAACACCGTATCACGAAAAACAAAAAAATAGTACGACGTCATGACGCGAAATAATTCTTAGTTCATTGAAAAAAAAAGTGTGTGACAAGTGTATGTTTTTCGCCAGAAATTCGATAGAAATCAAGACGACCAACAAAAAAGTCTATACATTGTTACTCAAAATTGCCTCTTTACTGGGAATAAAAAATTGGAGAAGTTTCATTTCTGTTTAAATCTTTTTAAGTCTCGATATTCTCATATTTTCTCAAATATCTCGAGAACGGCAATAAATATCAAAGAACTAAATCAAAACATACCCCAACACCCCTGTCAACTTTCGCAAAGGCCTACCACATGGAGAAAGTCCGAACATTGTATCACGAAATACAAAAAAATTAGTACGACGTCATGACGCGAAATAATTCTGAATTCATTGAGAAAAAAAGTGAGTGACAAGTGTATGTTTTTCGCCAGAAATTCGATTGAAATCAAGACGACCAACAAAAAATTCTATACATTGTAACTCAAAATTGCCTCTTTACTGGGAGGAAAAAATTGGAGAAGTTTTATTTTTGTTTAAATCTTTTTCAGTCCCGATATTCATATTTTCTCAAATATCTCGAGAACGGCAATAAATATCAAAGATCTAAATCAAAAAATACCCCAACACCCCTGTCAACTTTCGCAAAGGCCTACCACATGAGGAGAGAGTCCGAACACCGTATCACGAAAAACAAAAAAATTAGTACGACGTCATGACGCGAAATAATTCTGAATTCATTGAAAAAAAAAGTGAGTGACAAGTGTATGTTTTTCGCCCGAAATTCGATTGAAATCAAGACGACCAACGAAAAAGTCTTTACATTGTTACTCAAAATTGCCTCTTTACTGGGAGGAAAAAATTGGAGAAGTATTATTTTTGTTTAAATATTTTTAAGTCCCGATATTCATATTGTCTCAAATATCTCGAGAACGGCAATAAATATCGAAGATCTAAATCAAAAAATACCCCAACACCCCTGTCAACTTTCGCAAAGGCCCACCACATGGAGAAAGTCTGAACAACGTATCACGAAAAACAAAAAAATAAGTACGACGTCATAACGCGAAATAATTTTGAATTCATTGAAAAAAAAAGTGAGTGACAAGTGTATGCTTTTCGCCAGAAATTCGATTGAAAACAAGACGATCAACGAAAAAGTTGTTACTCAACATTGCCTCTTCACTGGGAGGAAAAGATTGGAGAAGAATTATTTTTGTTCAGATCTTTTTGAGTCCCGATATTCATATTTTCTCAAATATCTCGAGAAAGGCAATGAAAATCAAAAATTTGAATCATATATAAATACCCCAATACCCCTGTCGACTCTCGCAAAGGCCTACCACATGGAGAAAGTCCGAACACCGTATCACGAAATACAAAAAAATTAGTACGACGTCATGACGCGAAATAATTCTGATTTCAATGAAAAAAAAAAGGTGAGTGACAATTGTATGTTTTTTGCCCAAAATTCGAAAAAAAACCAAGACGATCAACGGAAAATTCTCTATACATTTCTACTCAGAATTGCCTCTTTACTGAAAAAAAAAATTGGAAAAGTAATATTTTTGATGAGATTTTTCCAAGTCCCGATATTCATATTTTTTCAAATATCTCGAGAACGGCACAAAATATCGAGAATCTAAATCGAAAGATTTAGTACGACGTCATGACGCGGAATAATTCTAAGTTCATTGAAAAAAAAAAAGTGAGTGACAAGTGTTAATAAGTGATATACGATAATATATTTAAATAGATTCAGATTATCTTTATTCAAAATTCATTGACAATCTATCTCTTGTCATCTGGCCTGACGTTGTTATGTACAGTAAGATACTTAACATTATATTTTATTTTAAAAGATAACTAGATTATCTAACATCTCCCTTTTCAACAAATACTTAAACATTTTCTGAAGTAACGAATCTATGTGGAGGCTTAACAATTCGGCCACTTCTAGTTGTGATACTACTACGATCTGCCTGACTACGATCTGCCTGTATATCTAATCTTTCACCCTCATAATCTTGACTTGTTTCATCGCTTATCTCTTCTTCATTCATTTTCTCTTGATCCAAACATTTCTCATTATTATCTTCTCTAATTCTTATAAAATATTTTTCTCTATTCTCATTTTCTTCTACTTCCAATTTTGTGTGTGATGAGGGAGAAGGATTGAACACATGATGGTTTGTTTGATTAAATACTTTGATGAATTTTCTATTTCGAACATACTCTGAACCATCATCTGTCCTTACAAGGTATGAACGAAATCTGAACTTATCTTTGACAATACCAGGTTTCCAACTACCTTTTGGTGTCAACTGAACTAAAATTCTATCATTGATATTCAAATTTGGTAATTCTCTGACACCTTTTTTGTCATGATACATTTTTTGAATTCTTTGTGTTTTTTCTAAAAAATCGGAATATTTCTCAGTGTCAATAATCTCAGGCTTCAAACTTTGTTCGGTACAAGGAAGTATAGATCTCAATTTTCTAGACATGAGAATTTGAGATGGAGAAATATTTTCATGTATTGGCATATTATGATACAATAAAATAGCGAGATACAAATCTTTTTGATCCTCCAAAGTTTTTTTAAAAATTGCTTTCGCATTTTGAACTTGTCTTTCAGCCATTCCATTAGACTGAGGATAAGTGGGTGAGCTAAAAATATGTTCGAATTCCCATTCTTTGGAGAATGATTTGAATTGATTTGAAGAAAACTGGGGACCTCCATCAGATACAAGAATCTGTGGAATACCATGCCTAGCGAAAATAGATTTTATTTTTGTTATAATGCAGTTACTACTAATATCTCGTGGCAATTTCTCTATTTCTACAAATTTAGAATAATAATCTATCAATAATAAATATTTTTCATTTTTCAATTCAAAAATGTCACACCCAACTTTGTTCCAAGGAAGCCTTGGTATTTCATGAGATATGAGAGGCTCTGATAACTGAGAGTTGGAGTATTTTTGACAAATGAAACAGCTATCTATGAATTGTTTGACATCATTAGTTATGTTCGGCCAAAAAACAGAATCAGTTGCTAATTTCAAACATTTCTTTGTACCCAAATGATTGTAATGAATTTTGTTCAACATTTCCCTTCTCATACTTTGAGGAATCACCAACTGTTGTCCTTTATAAATTAAATCTTCAATAATAGTGAGCTCGCTTCTATATTTGTAATAAGGGGTCGTGAATTCATTCAATTTTTTGCTATTATTAGGCCATCCATTCATAATAATTTTCTTTAACTCTGACAATTGACGGTCTTGATTAGTTTCATTTCTAATTTCTTGATTTTTAGAATCTGTTATATTTATCTGTGAAGTTATAAGACAAACCTGAGCTTGAAGTTCAATATCAAAATTATCATCACCTGTATCATCGATATAAGCTCGCGATAACATATCTGCTATTATCAATTGTTTTCCTGGCTTGTATTTAAGATCAATATCATATTTTTGTATTTGCAGTATCATTCTTTGGAGACGTGCTGGACATTTGTTCAGAGGTTTCTTGAAAATTGATATTAAAGGTAAATGATCAGTTTCTACAATGACTTTTTTCCCAAATATATATTCACTGAATTTATTCAATCCAAAACAAATAGCTAGCATTTCTTTCTCAATTTGAGCGTATCTAATTTGAGTGTCTGTTAATGCTTTCGAAGCATAGGCACAAGGTAATCCATCTTGAAGTAATACAGCTCCCAAACCAGCTTTAGAACTATCTACAGAAATGATTGTATCTTTAGAAACGTCAAAAAATTTTAAAACTTTGCTAGATATTAAAATGTTCTTCAAATTTTCGAAAGATTTCTCTTGGGCTGATCCCCATTGAAACATTATATTTTTCTTTAATAACTCCCTCAATGGAGTAGTCTCAGTAGAAAAATTTGGAATAAATTTACTCAAATAATTCAACATCCCTATGATTCTTTGTATGTCTTCTTTACGTGTCGGTCTCGGTAAATTCTTTATAGCATTGACTTTATTCTCATCGATAGATATACCCTCAGCGGATATCATATGACCCAAATATTTTATATTGTTTTTACCAAATTTACATTTCGAGAAATTAAATTTTATGTTATTATCCTTAGCAACCTCTAACAGTCTCTTCAACCGATTATCATGTTCTATCTTATTTTTTCCCCACACAATTATATCATCTATGTATACATCAACTCCTTCACATTCACTGAAAATTGATCGAAATCTTTCATGAAATACTTCAGGAGCTGACTTAATACCAAAAGGCATCCTCAAAAATTTATATCTGCCAAAAGGAGTACCAAATGTACATAGTTCTGAACTAGTTTTATCTAACAATATTTGATAAAATCCACTCGTTGCATCCAGACTACTGAATACTTTTGCTCCATTCAACTTACAAGTGATCTCATCAATAGTTGGAATTTGACAATATTCTCGTTTGATTACTTTGTTTAAGTCTTTTGGATCTAGGCAAACTCTGATAGAACCATCTGGTTTTTTTACCAAAACAAGAGCATTTACCCAGTCACTAGGACCATTCACTTTTTCTATTATTTTTTGACTCTCAAGATTTGCTAAGCAATCTTTCAATTTTGGTAGCAACGGTAATGGAACTCGCCTGATAGGATGTACCACTGGTGTAGCACCATCAATTATTTTAATATGATATGGGTCACGTAAACACCCTATTCCTGAAAATATTTCTCCATACTGATTTAAAATGGAATCATAATTAATTTTTTCAGAAAGGTCATCAATTTTATGAATAATATTCAACATTTGACAAGAAGGCAATCCTAAAATTGCTTGTGTTCTAGTTTTTACAATGAAGAAATCCATCGGAAATGCCGTTTTTTTATAAATACAAGAAATATTACAAACACCTACTATATCCAAAGAGTTTCCAGTATACGATTTCAATTTCATGTCAGTTTCCATTATTTTAGTTTTCGTAATTCCAACTTGGCTCAAATGTTCTAATGATAATACATTGCACATTGCTCCGGTATCAATTTTCATTTTCAAATCTATATTATTTATAGTAATATACGTGTACCATACATTATCAAAACCCTGATTATCAACTGCATCTATCTCAATAGTGCCTACAAAAAAGCCATCATTTTCATCTGAATTTGAGTTTCTAGGATTATCATTTTCAATTTCATTCACTTTTCTATTTTTACATACCTTCGAAAAGTGATTTCTCATTTTGCAAATGGAACAAAATTTTCCATATGCTGGACATTCATTAATTCCATGATTATTACTACATTTCGAACAAGAATATATAATTTTATTTTTGTATGTACTCGTTGGAAACCTATTATTGCCATTTGAACTAGTCCTAAACCGTGAATTATATTGTGCCTTATTGACAGAACCTATGACAGATGTAGTATTTTCACCTGCTTCAATTTCTTTGCATTGCTCCTTGGATGTTTCTAAAATCTTGCATTGCTCTATTGCTTGATCTAACGTGAAATTATCATTCTGCAGAAGCTTTTCTCTAATTTCATTATTTCGAACTCCACAGATTATCATAGTTTTGATGAGACTGTCCTGTAAGTTTTCTAACTTGCATTTCTGGGCTTGTTCTTTGAGTCTGATGAGAAAACTCTCCAGTGACTGACCAACTTCCTGTCTCATGGTGAAAAACATGTATCGTTCATATGAAAGATTTTCTTTGGGTAAGAAGTGCTGTTCAAAATTTTTCAAGAGTACTGCTAACTTATCTCTATCAGCGGCGGGAATTTCAAAGGTTCGGTAAATTTTGAAGCATTCTTTTCCAATGTAATGTAACAGCTGGGCACACTGGGTACTTTCTTCCTTCTTATTCACTTCTGTTGCTTTCAAATAATTCTCAAAGCGGGATCGCCATATCTTCCAGTTATTTGCTATATTTCCATCTAATCTCATAGGACTGATACCTCGCTCTCCCATCATTTATTTATTTCTGTATATACTTGCTTTGAACGATTAGGTTTTACGACTGCGCCATGTTAATAAGTGATATACGATAATATATTTAAATAGATTCAGATTATCTTTATTCAAAATTCATTGACAATCTATCTCTTGTCATCTGGCCTGACGTTGTTATGTACAGTAAGATACTTAACATTATATTTTATTTTAAAAGATAACTAGATTATCTTCGCCAGAAATTCGATTGAAATCAAGACGATCAACAAAAAAGTCCATACATTGTTACTCAAAATTGCCTCTTTACTGGGAGGAAAAAATTGGAGAAGTTTCATTTTTGTTTAAATCTTTTTAAATCCCGATATTCATATTTTCTCAAATATCTCGAGAACGGCAATAAATATCAAAGATCTAAATCAAAAAATACCCCAACACCCCTGTCAACTTTCGCAAAGGCCTACCACATGGAGAAAGTCCGAACAACGTATCACGAAAAACAAAAAAATTTGTACGACGTCATGACGCGAAATAATTCTGAATTCATTGAGAAAAAAAGTGAGTGACAAGTGTATGTTTTTCGCCAGAAATTCGATTGAAATCAAGACGACCAACAAAAAAGTCTATACATTGTTACTCAAAATTGCCTCTTTACTGGGAGGAAAAAATTGGAGAAGTATTATTTTTGTTTAAATATTTTTAAGTCCCGATATTCATATTTTCTCAAATATCGCGAGAACGGCAATAAATATCAAAGATCTTAATCAGAAAATACCTCAACACCCCTGTCAACTTTCGCAAAGGTCCACCACATGGAGAAAGTCCGAACAACGTATCACGAAAAACAAAAAAATAAGTACGACGTCATATCGCGAAATAATTTTGAATTCATTGAAAAACAAAGTGAGTGACAAGTGTATGCTTTCCGCCAGAAATTCGATTGAAAACAAGACGATCAACGAAAAAGTTGTTACTCAACATTGCCTCTTTACTGAGAGGAAAAGATTGGAGAAGAATTATTTTTGTTCAAATCTTTTTAAGTCCTGATATTCATATTTTCTCAAATACCTCGAGAACGACAATGAATATCAGAAATCTAAATCAAAAAATACCCCAACACCCCTGTCGACTTTCGCAAAGGCCTACCACATGGAGAAAGTCCGAACACCGTATCACGAAAAACAAAAAAATTAGTACGACGTCATGACGCGAAATAATTCTGAATTCATTGAGAAAAAAAGTGAGTGACAAGTTTATGCATTCTATACATTGTTACTCAAAATTGCCTCTTTACTGGGAGGAAAAAATTGAAGGAGTATTATTTTTGTTTAAATCTTTTTGAGTCCCGATATTCATATTTCCTCAAATATCTCGAGAACGGCAATGAATATCAAAAATCTGAATCAAAAAATACCCCAACATCCCTGTCGACTCTCGCAAAGTCCTACCACGTGGAGAAAGTAATATGTTTTTTTCCCAAAATTCGATAAAAATCAAATAATTCTGAGTTCAATGAAAAAAAGAAGTGAGTGACAAGTGTATGTTTTTTTCCCGAAATTCGATAGAAATCAAGACGAACAACGAAAAATTCTTTATACATTTTTACTCAGAATTGCCTCTTTACTAGGAAAAAAATTGAAAAAGTAATATTTTTGATGAAATTTTTCGAAGTCCCGATATTCATATCTTCTCAAATATCTCGAGAACGGCACAAAATATCGAAAATCTGAATCGAAAAATACCCCAACACTCATGTCGACTTCCGCAACGACCTACCACATGGAGAAAGTCCGAACATTATATTGTAACGTTCATTTTCTACGTTAGGTATATATCCTCATTTAAACACATTGATAAGTAACCTACCTCCATCAACTACCTGGTCATTCACTGTGAAGATACATCATTTGATTTCTTAGCAACTTAGTAATCAGTTGGCCGATTCAATATCCACTGGGAGCAGCGAGACAATGTTTAGCATACCTTTCAGTCCATCTGACTTCTATTGTGATAAACATCTAATGAACGATCGCTACGTCCTGCACTGATTGGATTGATGGACTGATGGTATAAAAGTGGGGCCGTGGGCACTGTACTATTATTTACGTTGTTTGGAATTTTCGGGTTATATTACTCCAGTAAAGTTAGCTGGAAGCGGTCTCAGAGCTGTTCTTCCTTTAGGTGATCATCGGTTCTCGTGCGTTCTCGCGCGCCCTCGTGCTAACTGTCAGTCAGGGAACAGTACCTCTTGCACGAAGTGTAGAAATTGTGGGGTAGTGTTAGGTGCGGTATGACGCAGAAATGACGCGGATTAAGGTGTGTTCGTGCTTGTGCGGGTTCCGCGAAATTTATGCGAATCGCAAAATATGGAACTCCCAACAGAATTCGACGTTTATGCTCATGCGACAAAATATACTGGAGATAGGGGTCTTGTTGTCATATATAATTTCTTTATTTCTGGTCTCACCATTGATAAAAGTTCATCAAATTGAAGGCACGTTACACGACAGTAATTGAAATATTTATTAGGGTCATTCAGTCGCATTTATCAAACAAGGCTGTACTAATGCTTCCAACAGTGCAGCTCCTTTTTTTTGCTTCTGGGTACATCATAAGTTCTATAGAGACGATACAGATGATACTGTGAAATCAATTCGTGCAGGCGTGGACATACCTTTATCTGCTGCGCCCTCTCTCCTTGCCTCCTGTCCCTAAAGGGATCGTCCTAGGTAATTTTGAATCGATGACCAGTGGATGACTTGAGTGGGTTTTCTGTCATTCGTTAGCTCTCTCTCTCTCTCTGAAGAATGGCTTGATCGCGGTCGACTGACGTCTTCAGAATTATATCTGATTTTCATAATCATCTTTTATTAGGATTATGTTCTGAAGCCGCCATTTATTGATTTGGGTAGTGTTAATTTGTGTGATACAACGTGTGTTGAAATTTTTGATCGATGACCCAAATCTTTCTCTTGTGAGGATACATTGTCGCCGCATCATTCCATAACCTCACTGGCCATAGTGAATCAATCGTCGAGATGGAGAAGTCCTGATTGCAGGTGGGTTGATTTTTTTTTGTTATCATGAGAAAGGATTTCTAACACTTCAAGAA
This sequence comes from Phaedon cochleariae, assembly GCA_918026855.4. Classification (NCBI taxonomy): domain Eukaryota; kingdom Metazoa; phylum Arthropoda; class Insecta; order Coleoptera; family Chrysomelidae; genus Phaedon; species Phaedon cochleariae. The sequence continues at coordinate 29,362,318 of OU896708.1, forward strand.
GTTTGGGCTGTGTATATTTTGGGGTTAATAATGGAATTTCGTTTGTATCAACAGCGCCTTAGGGACTGGCTAGATTTCCGATCATCCGTCAAATAGGACTGTCTGGAACTCTAGAAGCTAGATTTGACACTGTCTAGAGGCTAGGTTGGTCACTTTGGAAAACCTGGAAAAACTCTGGTGCCTGATAGAAAGAAACCCCGATCTATTGTAGGCATCAACTGTTGCAATATTGATTAAACTTTGTATCTGGAAAATTGTGCCCGATGGAGTGGTTCAGAGAATTAAATCATATAGGTAGCTGATTGAAGTAACTAAAATCACAACAGGCTGTCTAATTGATATGTGAATATGAGTCCCAGATAAATTTCAGCTAAGTTAATTGATCAAACTAATTCATGAGACATTCTATCAGTCAAACTGTTCATCTCAAAGTTAGATGGTTCCTCTGTTCGTTGTCTCCACTTGAATTCCAGTGTGATGGAACTTGACAACTCATTCTGTGGCATCGTAATGTAAAAATACCTTCCTACCTGGTCAGTTTAGTTTATCAGTATATCAGATACTCCTAGAATATTTTGCATGTTGTCAAGCAACCATGGTCTGGTACTTCGACTGCAATGGTACACTATATTATACTAGGAAGTAATATAACTTGAATTCTGTATTCGAAGCTAATTCCATGAAAGTGTAGTGAGATCTACTTTTGAATTTGAGATCAAATCTGATATTGGGAGCCAACTAACCTTTGATAATGCAGGTAAAAATCAGCAAGTGTTATAAGGTGTTGTTATACTTTTGGGGCAAGTGATCAAAAAGTGTCTTATTGGGTGACTGCCTAGTCACTGGGGTGGGTGATGGAATCTTAGTCCAGGGGCAAGGGGCTGTTTCTTGGTTTTCTTTTTTTTACTTTTCCTGGGGGATTTTGAAAATAGGGAATTGTGTCAAGGTACTGACATTTTTCTTCCCCAGGGTTTTAGTTGCTGGTTTGGTTCTGGGACCAAGATTTCCCCAAGTCCGTCAACCCCTAGCACTTGGTGAGGACTATACAGGGTGGCCCAACCGTAGTCTATATAGGGTGTCCCATGTGAAGCTCCTACCAGGTGGATCACGTGGACTCTATACAGGGTGAACCAGTTAGAGCCTATACAGGGTGGCCCGGTCTAGGGTTATACAGGGTGGTCCTGATTCTGCAGTCGCCGAGGGATTTTTGGTGATGTTGACTTTATGCTGAAGTGTTGTTGAATTTATTTTTGCTCTCCCCATTCTACTGACCTCTCCCTCACGATTTCACTCAACCCGGGGTATTTGATTATTATGTTTATGAATTTTAAATGACTTGTACCTGTTCTGCGAAACGATAAGCTACCATTAGGGATTATGAATATCTGCGCATGCGCCTGAGCTCAAGCGACGCATTTACCCCGCACCCTACTTGAATTTATCTTTTCTCCTGAACGCTTCGCGGGATGGTTCAGTAAATTAAAATTGACTCAGCTATTGACTGTGTATTCTGGTTGAAGGTCATAAGAGTGACCGCATCCCCCTGTATAGGGATATTATTAATAGTTTGATTTGAAGTGAGTTGTAGTGAGGTACTTTCGTCAAGGGGTCAGTACCCGAGCATAATTTGCGAACAACTTGTTATCTAGTGATTTTCATTAAATGGGGAATCCTTAAGGAACTGTCTTGCATTTATTTTCATTTGTTGGCCCATACAACCTTAGCTTTGATAGACTACCCCTTGGTAATTTGTGGTAGTCGGTAACGTTCACATTGGGTGTTAGTGGAGGTAATTGAATTACCTGGCGCCCATTTATCGAACCCTCCCATCTCCACTGAAACGCTAGCCGAAGACCTTGGATCCTCGGGTTAATTTCAAGGTTACATTTTTGGCGCCCAACGTGGGGCCTCGTTTTCCTAGCTAGTGTCAAAATATTGGTCAAGACAGTTCATTTGTAGTAGTGGAAAAAAATTTTTTTTTCTGCTTCGATTTCTCCAACTTAGATTTTTTTTTCTTGTCACCTGGTAACTGTATTTGTTTGACTTGGTTGAAAAGAGTTCATCATGTCTCTAGGAATGAAGGTTAATAGATTGAATTCAGAGGGACTCTCTTATGAACTCAAGATAAGTGGGATTGCCCTTGGTACAGTAGAGGAGATGCGACACTCTTTGACCATGGCGATGAGACTTGAGAAATCCGGAGATAGTATTAAATACCCCAAATATCCCTTCACCGTAGAGGAGGATGAACTCGCCATTGAGAGTAAATTATTAGAATTAGACCCACTCATTAAGGCATTTAACGATTTGGCTACTAGTACTCAATTTGCTAAGCTCCAAACTAAACTAACCCATGTTTTAAATCGCATTGAGCATCTTGATGAGGATAAGTCGGATAAGCGCCCACACTTCCTGGCAAAAGCTCTAGCTTTCCTTAGTGACTTGCAAAGAAAAGCTGATGATTTTGCCAAAATAGACATTCCACCTCAAGTTAGTATTTTGGGGCAGAGTAATTTTGGTAGTTCTATTCCTCCAGCACGTAGGTCCTCGAGTGCTGCGCCATCTCCTACTCGGGCTAGCACAAGCCAGGTTGAACCGGTGTTGCCCATCAAATGGGACTGTAAGTTCTCAGGAGACAAGAAGGTACTTTCACTTAGCGCATTTTTGGAGCGGATCGAGGAGCTCAGAATTGCTAGGCACGTTACTAAACAAACCTTGCTTGAATCTGGTATAGATCTTCTTAGTGGTAGGGCCTACCAATTCTATCTTGCCTATCGTGATGAAGTAGCTAATTGGGATGAATTTGTGAACTTATTAAAGGAAGAGTACTTATCATCAGATTATAATGAGAAATTGTTTGATTAACTACGTAAGCGCACTCAGGGGGGCGATGAGTCCATTGGCATATATATTGCGGTCATGACAGGCTATTTCAATAGGTTGACATGCCCTCTGACGGAGGCTATGAAACTCAAGATTTTGCTGAGAAATATTGCCCCTTTCTATCAAAACCAATTAGGTCTGGTCGACATCGCATCGTTTCTCAGTTACGTGAGTTGTGTAGGCGCCTTGAAGCCAGGAAGGAGTCGGTGGAGAATTTCGTAGCTCCCTCAAGAAGAACTTGCACTCTGGAACCTGATCTAGCATATGTAGACGTTGCCGAGGCGTGTGTTATTAATTCTCGTGAGTGTGTCCCTGTCGCTTCCAGTCAAGTAGGGGGGCAGCAGGAGGCTCCAGCAAATGACATAATATGTTTCAGGTGTAACAAGCCAGGACATAGGGCAGTTGGTTGTACGGTTCGCAGTGGTATATTCTGTTATCGTTGCAAGAGAAAGGGGGTCACATTTAGGAGCTGTCCAGATTGTTCCAGGCAGGGAAACGGCAACCGGTGCTCCTAAGGAATCGAGGTAGGTGTGCCGGAGGTGGTGACTCGATTGAAAAACTTCAAGTTATATTAGATTATGTACTGGATCAGGCGGCCGGGGACGAACGACCTTATTTGAAAGTGGACATACTAGGAAAGCAGATATTAGGGTTGTTGGACTCTGGTGCGTCCCGCACGATACTTGTTGGTAGAGGGATGGATGTAGTGCGTGAGTTGGGGTTGCCTCTAGATCGAAGCAAGACCACGGTTTGTTCGGTGGCCAATGGTAATCGCTGTGCCAGTATAGGTATGGTTGAGCTCCCTGTATCGGTGAAAGGATGTGTAAAGTTGATAGAGGCCATAGTTGTCCCTGAGTTGTCTCATGTGTTAATCCTTGGCACTGACTTCTGGATAACCATGGGAATCGTCCCAAACCTTCGCCAGAACGAATGGCACTTCTCTAAAGACCCCGCCCTGGTTAATGCTGTGGAACATGTGAGTGGGCAAACTCATTTGACGACCTTGGAGAGAATGTGTGACCTCTAATTCGATGCAGATCACTCGTCCACGACTGTGAAATGACAGGTTGGCATTTGCGGCTACACTTCAGTGGAGATGTGGGGGTTCATTCCAAGAATATTAACGAAGTGGAGTGGATTAGGTTGATTGAATTGAGCGCCAAGTAAATTTTATCCCCTCCACAAATGCCTAAATGGGTTTCCATCCCAAAATTCACTAAACTTGAATGAAAACCACTTCATAACACATGTATTATGATTTTATTATTGATGAGTGTGAATTGACATAAAATAATAAACAGTATATCTGAAATAAAATATTTGATTATTCCCACACCAGGAAGCAGAGTGAGGAAGACACTCCCAGACTTAATTAAGCAAGAGCAGCAAAAGAACATAAAAAAAATAGCGGATCTACCAAGCAAGAAAATAGAGCCAATAGGTGTATGCTATGAATTATAGCTTTTTTTAATTACCACCAAGTCGCAACGACGCGTGAGCTCAGGCGTAGGCGTATCATAGGATAATATCCGGAGACTATGAAAGCTTGCTTAGTTACCGCCGCACAAGCATCTATTAACTTGAATAAATCGACCTTAAATTAGCACGTCATTAGCAACTAGTGAATAACTAAAGCCAACTAATAGAGTTGTTCATGTCCTCGGGAGCATCTCAATGAAGTAAATATGCCCTAGAATGCAAAATTTACCTAGCAGGTATTAGACCCTATTCAGTGATGACTGTTGGTTTATATAAAAAAAATACCCGTTAGTCCCAACAGTCATCAATAATAACATAGTGGTTAGCACTCACCAAGAGGAAATGTAGCAATTAGCATAAAAAAAACATTGATCTAGCAATAGTAGTGAGGCAGGTATTCATCCACAAAAACATAGAGCTGTAGCAACTAAGCAATTAGCAATAATACAAAAAAAATAAGCAATGCCCTAGCAATAGTGATCAGGCAAATAGGTAGTACTCAATAATCAAAAAAATAAGCATAGAACCGTAGCAAATAGTAAATATCAGTAATACAAAAAAATAAGCATTGCCCTAGCAATAGTGATCAGGCAAATAGGTAGTACTCAATAATCAAAAAATAAGCATAGAACCGTAGCAAATAGCAAATATCAGTAATACAAAAAAAAAATAAGCATTGCCCTAGCAATAGAGTGATCAAGCGAATAGGTAGTACCCAATAAAAAATAAGCTTAGAACCGTAGCAAATGAGCAATTAGCAATAAACAAAAAAAAATAATGAATAATTTCAAACTTGCGAATACAGGAACACTCTGTATTTTTTTCCCTCCTGCAGAAACCGTGTCCAATTTGTTCCTCCAAGTGGTTATATATGGCACAGCAATAACGTCGGAAACTGGAAATGGTCCACCCGGTATAATAGGTATGCCTCCTGGGTGCCGAACAGGTAACTGCCTGGGAACCAGAGAATCCAGTCCGCAAATAAATAACCCTAGGGGATAACAGAATTATTAAACCTGCCACGACTGAACAAAACAAACCAACGAATTCCTAATAACTCCCAACTGAACAGTGTTGAATACCCACAAGAAATATAGGGAATACCCCAGTCAACTAATATACTTAGGCAGAGATGAATAATTAACAAAAGCTAGATGGAACTTCTTCAACAAGAAAGTAACAAGTCTACTCTTGACAACCTCAGCCAAGAGTTATAATAATAAACAGATTGTGATTGACAGCTGTTAAATAGAATGACAATGACAGATGGAGTATCTGTGTCTGATAACCTAACTTTCTAATAATTTCGCGCCAAAAGGAAGCACCTAGACTAGTTTTTTTTTATTCTTACCCTGGCCAAGAGGTTATTCTCCAAATATCCTTAGGTCTATATATTTGATTGAGTGGTATGGAAATAGTGACTAAGGGCCTTGTTCTATCTGTTGATAAGAACAAAAAAAAAAGAAATAAGTTACAAAAAAAACCACCTCATCAATTATATGCAACTATATATAATATATATAATATATATATATATATACCCTTTATATAGCTGATACTTTTAACAGTCAACGACTATTTGAATTATAAAGTAGGTACTAATTAATTTAGTGAACATACCTTGTGGAGCAAATTGCACTCATGATGGCAAAAAAAACAGTGTCGATGTGGTGTCAGAGAAAAATCCTCCAAAGGAGCTAAATATTGGGGATTACCAAAAATATCACCAAATGCCTCAAGCAGTAATTCCCAATTTCAAATTGATGGACTCCAGAGCAAAACCCAATCAAGGATGGTTCAGAAAACCTAAAATAAATCTGGAAGTCCGTCACTGCCCACCACTTTCACTGTTCGACTACCTGTTGCTGACTAGTCCCAATTCGTAGCGAAGTGCTCCGAATATGACCGAATACCGACGTCAGTTGTTGAAGCTATACCGATCAGACCACACGAACATACCCGAACGACAATGAATCTATAGCAATCCATAGTTCATTTGACACCATGGATGATCATGTAAATTATGTCCAAATGGCCCTGATGAAATACTAAAGAGGAATGTATTTCTGTATGGTAGGAAATTCCATTCCACAATCATCCTGTACTGCCAACTTAGTCACACTCATCGGTTCTAACAAGGACGGCTATACCTCATAACGTCGTCAGGACTACTCCAGTGCACGATAGGTACGTACCATAGAACCACAAAATCCACAATAGCATAAGGATTTCAGCGATTAGCTGTCAAATGTTCTGTGACAATGTCACCCGACTCCAACCGACTCCCACCGAAACCAACCTGTAGTGAAGTTGGTCGTCAATCATGGCTGCCAAAACAAAGCATATTAAAGATAGGTTATCTGTCGTTGATTAAATAATAACAAACAATGAATGTTATGAATGTTTTGAATAAAATTACACCTTATAGTGACCAGACGAATAATTGTGAACAAGGAATTCCGGTAAGTTGAAATAATCTAAGTGATGTACACATGATCATGCATTCGAAAATGCCAATGGCCAATACCAAATAAACGAGAAGGCCCCCTTTTCAGCGCGACTACGTATACCTACCTTCACATGAAATAAATACGAATAAACGAATACGAGAAATACTTGGCTTGAAGAGACGAAGGAAGATCCACGGCGGTGAACACTCGGGCAGGTGAACTGTCGCAGACATAACAGGCAAACAATGTTGGACACTGAATAACTGGTGAGTTCGCTAGGTGGTGTAACGCTGTAAAACGAAGCTATAAGAGTGCTTTCATTACTTTAGGTGAGTTTGCAAAGTGAATCATGAAGATGTCTTGGAACGAAAAATATCACTTTCTCCTGAATTCCAAGTGAAGATATACTGAATATTGCCTCCGCTTATAGTGATGAATTCTACGGTCGAAATAGGCCGTTACAAATCCCCCCCTTACTACAAGAGATTTACCCTGTAAATTTCTCATCAAGCCTAGACGAAACGAACAAGTAACTATAAACAATGTAGGTACTATAACTCTAGTCATCTACCGGGCGTGGTTTGAGATCTCTCGTATGCCAGACTCCTTTTGGATTCCCTTGGGCATCCCTGAGTTCATACGTCCAAGGAGAGACCCTTTTACTTATCAAAAATGGACCTACATATGATGGTGCTAACTTCTTAGAGTAATATTTTGCTGCATCCGACAAAACATAATTCTAATTCCAAACCAATTGGTTTGGAAGATATTCCACTTGCCGACACCAGAGATTATACCGTTCACAATTTTTCTCAGCAGCGATTTCTGACCTCTTACGAATGTCTGCAAATATTTCTTTGAGAGAGTCGTTACGACTAGCATCTGCCGTTTGGGTTCCATCCTCCAGACCTAGCAGGTCACTATTCACATAGTCGTTTCCACTGAGGGTCATAGAACGGCCAAAATTCATGAAGTACGGAGTCAACTTGGTAACCTCGTGCCTCGATGTTCGAATGGCACGAGCAAGTTGGTCCAGCTTTTCGTCCCAGCAACGATGATTATCGGACACATACATCGACAATAAAGTTTTCAAGGTGCGATTTATACGTTCGGTAGGATTAGCCCTAGGATGGTAGTTTGCACTGAACTTGATCCGACAGTGATATTCTTCTGCGAATTTCACGAATTGCCTGCTTCGGTACTGGGGACCGTTATCGCATATCAAAACCCTAGGAACACCAAACAACAAGAAGACATCCTTCTCTATCAGGCGGATAATGGATTCGCTTGTCGACTTCCTGAGAGGAAAGACAAGAGGAAATTTAGTCAGATAATCCGTAACTACCAAGATGGAACTATTTTCACGCTTGGATCTTGGCAATGGACCTACCAGGTCAGTTGAAACCACCTCCCAAGGCCTGTCTGGTTTGGGATGTGATACCATTTTATCCGCTGGTCGATCATGAGAAACTTTATGAGCTGCACACACCACACAACGACTCGCGAATTTAGCTACATCGCTTCTCATTTTCGGCCAGTAGAACCGTTCGGCCACCCGAGAGAAAGTTTTATACACCCCCATGTGACCCGAGGTGGCGGGTTCATGAGCATCAACAATTACCTGATATCGGTTCCCCTTGGGTAACACCAGCCTCCAAGAATCAACTTCTGGCGATAACCTAGGATAGTCAGAGCCTACATGTTTCCATAATTGCCCACTAGACTCTCTCCACCCACCAAACTTCAGAGGATCCTGCCGAACTCTATTCAACATACTCTCATACCACTTGTCGTGGGACGCTTCTGATAGTTCAGGAGGCGTTTCTGCTGCTACGCCAACAGAGTCCAAGACTGGAACCGACCTTGAGAGAGCGTCTGGCACCACATGTTCTTTTCCCTTTCGGTGGACAACCTTGAAACTATACTGTTGTAGTTGCACCGACCACCGAGCTAAGCGACCATTTAAATCCTTCAAGTTTTGCAACCACAACAAGCTATAGTGGTCTGTCAGCACAGTTAAAGACACTCCTTCGAGATAAGGCCTCAGCTTCTGCACCGCCCACAAAACGGCCAAGCACTCTCGCTCTGTGGTGGAGTAGTTGCGCTCCTGCCTAGTGAGGGATCTACTCAAATATGCAATCACGCGATCACCGTCGTCATGTGGTTGAGTTAAGACAGCCCCAATGCCATACCCAGAAGCGTCAGTTTGAACTACAAATAGCCTAGAGTAGTCGGGACAACTCAAAATCGGGGCAGCGACCAAACACTCCTTGATGCGCTGAAAAGCCCTGTCACACTCTTGGGACCATTGAAACTTCGAACTCTTGCGAAGAAGACCGGTAATTGGTGCTATTATTGTGGAAAAGTCAGGCACAAATCGCCGATACCAAGAAAATGTCCCTACGATTCTGCGTACCTCGGTGACATTACCAGGTGCAGGAAGCTCCAACATAGCCTTAACTTTCATAGGATCTACATGCAGCCCATTCCTATCGACAACATACCCTAGGTAATGCATCTCAGGACGACAGAATTGACACTTTTCTACACTTATAGTAATATTGGCCTCCCTGAGCCTACGGAACACTTCCTCTAAAATGCTGATATGTTGCTCGAATGTTTGACTGACGATAACCACGTCATCCAGATACACAAAGACATGGGGTTCAAGATCATGGCCCAAGACCGAATCTATGAGGCGCTGCCACGTCGCGGGAAAGTTATGGAGGCCAAAAGGCATTCTCCGGAATTGGAAAAGTCCCTGATTAGGGACGGTGAAAGCTGTGAATTTTTTTGACTCTTCAGACATGGGCACCTGCTAATAGGCCGACTTGACATCAAGGCTGGATAGGTATTTGGCCTCCCTGAGTTTGTCCAGAGTGTCAGCAACCAGCGGCAATGGATAGCTGTCACGTACGGTCACCGAGTTCAGCTTCCTGAAATCCACGCAAAACCTAAAAGAATCATCCTTCTTTTTTACAAGTAAGATCGGGGAAGACCAAGGACTATTCGAGGGTTCAACTATCCCCAACCTAAGCATCTCCTCCAACTCCCTATCGATCTGCTGCTGCACTACAGGATTCACACGATAATACCTTTGTTTAATTGGCGGGCTATCAGTGACGATAACGTGCTCAGTCTTGTTCGTACACCGAAGTTCCTTACCCATCTACGAGACGTTCCTATCGATGACCGCTTGTAGCCTTAACTTCTCTAGTGGACTCAGCTGTGTCTGCCCACTCACATGCTCAACCGAATTGACCATCACCGGTCCATTTGAGAAGTGCCACTCATTGTGCCGGAGGTCCGGAACTATCCCCATCATTTTCCAAAAATCCGCACCCAGAATTAAAAGATGGCCTAATTCAGGAACGATAATCGCCTTGATCAGCCGAGATTGGCCTCTCAAAGTAATGGGCAAATCGACTTCACCCACACTCTGACAACGAGTACCGTTTGCCACCGTGCAAAATGTAGTTTCCGTCCTATTGACTGCCAATCCTAGTTCCTGAATAACGTCTAATCCCCTACTTCCAAGTATCGTCCTTGACGCACCTGAGTCCAATAACCCTAGTAAAGTTTTCCCCAAAATCTCCACTCTCAAATATGGTCGCTCATCATTGACCGCATGCTCCAAGACATAGTCCAGCAGCACCTGCATTTTGCCGACCGAGTGCTCACCGCCGACACACCCACCTCGGTCTTTTAGGTGCGTCGATTGGCGTTTCCCTGGCGCGAACAATCCGGGCACACCTTGTCTCTTACACCTATAGCAAAATTTCTCAACCTGCGCAGTACACCCTATAGCCCTATGACCCGGTTTGTTGCATCGGTAACAAACGATTTCACGAGAAGTTTCACTAGAGGGTCCAGCGCGATCTGTAGGGGACGACTGGCAGCTATCCACCACTTGATCCTCCTCCTGACTGAAACCGACATAGGCTAGGTCTGGCTCCAGGGCTCCACTTCTCCTGGAAGGGGCAGCAAAGTTTTCCACAGCTTCTTTTCTAGCTTCCAATCGTCTGCACAGCTCCCGGAGATGAGAAATGGAAAGTACCTCTACTAAAGCCAACTGGTTCTGATAAAAGGGTGCGATATTTCGCAATAGCAACTTCAATTTGGTTTCCTCAGACACCTGACATGTTAATCGATTAAAATACCCTAACATAACGGCTAAATAAATTCCAATGGACTCGTCAGGGCCTTGAGTCCTCCTCTTGATTTCTTCGAATAGCTTCTCATTAAAGTTAGCAGACAGGTACTCTTCCCTAAGTAAGCCCACGAACTCATCCCAACTACCTACCTCGTGTCTGTACGCCATATAGAACTGGTACGCCCTTCCACAAAACAAGTCAATCCCTGAATCGAGCAACGTATCTTTTGATACATGTCGAGCTACCCTCAACTCCTCAACCCACTCAAGAAATGCACTTAATGACATGCCTTTCTTGTCACCTGAGAATCTGATGTCCCATTTATTTGAAAAAATTGGCTTAACGCCAGGAGCCGAAACTGCTACTGTCGATGGTTGGACCCCAGGACTCGAGGACCTTCTGCCTGGCGCTATGTTGGCTCCGAAGTTAGTTTGCTCTAAGAGGCTGAGAGTAGGGGGAACGTTTTGAAGTCGGTGGAACTCTTCAGCTTTCAGGTGAAGGATATCCATAAGGGACAAAGCTTTTGCCAAGAAGTCTGGCCGTATATCAGATTCCTCTTCTATATTATCGATACGATTTAAAACATGTGCCAACTTGGACTGAAATTTAAGGTAGCTATTGCTAGTGCGACTATCACTGAAACTAACAATAAGTGGTTCTACTTCCGCCAATTTATCTCCAACTGCTTTTACATCTTCCTCCAGCGTGTAAGGATAGGTTGGCATTCTTATACTGTCCCCCACTCTTTTCGAGTCTCACCGCCGCGGTCAAAGACTGTCGCGTTTGCTCAACCGTCCCGGTAGCTATTCCTCTAATCCTCAACTCGTAAATTAGCTCATCCTGATTCAAACGATTCACTTGCATTTTAGGGGCCATAGTGAAAACGTCTGAGGTAATTTCAAATTCAAGAAGCAAAATACTACTTCCGCGAAAACCCGCACCAAAAATAATTCATTCTGCTCTATAATTTGCTCTATCCGTATCTCCGCTCTATCCTGATCCCGAATGTGCTACCCACTATATTCCGCTCTATAATGCTCTAATCGCTCTATTCCGCTCTATTCTGCTCTAAAACTTGCTCTAGTCGTACTTCTGCTCTATCCTGATCCCAAATATGCTACCCACTATATTCTACTCTATAATGCTCTATTCGCTCTATTCCGCTCTATCCGCTCTATTCTGCTCTAAAATTTGCTCTATTCGTACTTCCGCTCTATCCTGATCCCGAATATGCTACCCACTATATTCCGCTCTACAATGCTCTATTCGCTCTATTCCGCTCTAAAATTTGCTCTATAAAGCCCCACGTTGGGCGCCAAAATGTGACCTCTAATTCGATGCAGATCACTCGTCCACGACTGTGAAATGACAGGTGGGCATTTGCGGCTACACTTCAGTGGAGATGGGGGGGGGTTCGTTCCAAGAATATTAACGAAGTGGATAAGGTTGATTGAATTGGGCGCCAAGTAAATTTTATCCCCTTCACAAATGCCTATATGGGTTTCCATCCCAAAATTCACTAAACTTGAATGAAAACCTCTTTATAACACATGTATTATGATTTTATTATTGATGAGTGTGAATTGACATAAAATAATAAACAGTATATCTGAAATAAAATATTTGATTATTCCCACACCAGGAAGCAGAGTGAGGAAGACACTCCCAGACTAAATTAAGCAAGAGCAGCAAAATAACATAAAAAAAATAGCGGATCTACCAAGCAAGAAAATAGAGCCAATAGGTGTATGATATGAATTATAGCTTTTTTTTTATTACCACCAAGTCGCAACGACGCGTGAGCTCAGGCGTAGGCGTATCATAAGATAATATCCGGAGACTATGAAAGCTTGCTTAGTTACCGCCGCACAAGCATCTATTAACTTGAATAAATCGACCTTAAATTAGCACGTCATTAGCAACTAGTGAATAACTGAAGCCAACTAATTGAGTTGTTCATGTCCTCGGGAGCATCTCAATGAAGTAAATATGCCCCAGAATGCAAAATTTACCTAGCAGGTATTAGACCCTATTCAGTGATGACTGTTGGTTTATATAAAAAAAAATACCCGTTAGTCCCAACAGTCATCAATAATAACATAGTGGTTAGCACTCACCAAGAGGAAATGTAGCAATTAGCATAAAAAAACATTGATCTAGCAATAGTAGTAAGGCAGGTATTCATTTACAAAAACATAGAGCTGTAGCAACTAAGCAATTAGCAATAATACAAAAAAAAAAGCAATGCCCTAGCAATAGTGATCAGGCAAATAGGTAGTACTCAATAATCAAAAAAATAAGCATAGAACCGTGGCAAATAGTAAATATCAGTAATACAAAAAAAATAAGCATTGCCCTAGCAATAGTGATCAGGCAAATAGGTAGTACTCAATAATTAAAAAATAAGCATAGAACCGTAGCAAATAGCAAATATCAGTAATACAAAAAAAAAATAAGCATTGCCCTAGCAATAGAGTGATCAACCAAATAGGTAGTACCCAATAAAAAATAAGCTTAGAACCGTAGCAAATAAGCAATTAGCAATAAACAAAAAAAAAAAAAATAATTTCAAACTTGCGAATACAGGGACACTCTGTATTTTTTTCCCTCCTGCAGAAACCGTGTCCAATTTGTTCCTCCAAGTGGTTATATGTGGCACGGCAATAACGTCGGAAACTGGAAATGGTCCACCCGGTATAATAGGTATGCCTCCTGGGTGCCGAACAGGTAACTGCCTGGGAACCAGAGAATCCAGTCCGCAAATAAATAACCCTAGGGGATAACAGAATTATTAAACCTGCCACCACTGAACAAAACAAACCAACGAATTCCTAATAACTCCCAACTGAACAGTGTTGAATACCCACAAGAAATATAGGGAATACCCCAGTCAACTAATATACTTAGGCAGAGATGAATAATTAACAAAAGCTAGATGGAACTTCTTCAACAAAAAAGTAACAAGTCTAAAACTCTTGACTACCTCAGCCAAGAGTTATAATAATAAACAGATTGTGATTGACAGCTGTTAAATAGAATGACAATGACAGATGGAGTATCTGTGTCTGATAACCTAACTTTCTAATAATTTCGCGCCAAAAGGAAGCACCTAGACTAGTTTTTTTTATTCTTACCCTGGCCAAGAGGTTACTCTCCAAATATCCTTAGGTCTATATATTTGATTGAGTGGTATGGAAATAGTGACTAAGGGCCTTGTTCTATCTGTTGATAAGAACAAAAAAAAAAGAAATAAGTTACAAAAAAAACCACCTCATCAATTATATGCAACTATATATAATATATAATATATATATATATATATACCCTTTATATAGATACTTTTAACAGTCAACGACTATTTGAATTATAAATTAGGTACTAATTAATTTAGTGAACATACCTTGTGGAGCAAATTGCACTCATGATGGCAAAAAAAAAACAGTGTCGATGTGGTGTCAGAGAAAAATCCTCCAAAGGAGCTAAAAATTGGGGATTACCAAAAATATCACCAAATGCCTCAAGCAGTAATTCCCAATTTCAAATTGACGGACTCCAGAGCAAAACCCAATCAAGGATGGTTCAGAAAACCTAAAATAAATCTGGAAGTCCGTCACTGCCCACCACTTTCACTGTTCGACTACCTGTTGCTGACTAGTCCCAATTCGTAGCGAAGTGCTCCGAATATGACCGAATACCGACGTCAGTTGTTGAAGCTATACCGATCAGACCACACGAACATACCCGAACGACAATAAATCTATAGCAATCCATAGTTCATTTGACACCATGGATGATCATGTAAATTATGTCCAAATGGCCCTGATGAAATACTAAAGAGGAATGTATTTCTGTATGGTAGGAAATTCCATTCCACAATCACCCTGTACTGCCAACTTAGTCACACTAATCGGTTCTAACAAGGACGGCTATACCTCATAACGTCGTCAGGACTACTCCAGTGCACGATAGGTACGTACCATAGAACCACAAAATCCACAATAGCATAAGGATTTCAGCGATTAGCTGTCAAATGTTCTGTGACAATGTCACCCGACTCCAACCGACTCCCACCGAAACCAACCTGTAGTGATGTTGGTCGTCAATCATGGCTGCCAAAACAAAGCATATTGAAGATAGGTTATCTGTCGTTGATTGAATGATAACAAACAATGAATGTTATGAATGTTTTGAATAAAATTACACCTTATAGTGACCAGACGAATAATTGTGAACAAGGAATTCCGGTAAGTTGAAATAATCTAAGTGATGTACACATGATCATGCATTCGAAAATGCCAATGGCCAATACCAAATAAACGAGAAGGCCCCCCTTTCAGCGCGACTACGTATACCTACCTTCACATGAAATAAATACGAATAAACGAATACGAGAAATACTTGGCTTGAAGAGACGAAGGAAGATCCACGGCGGTGAACACTCGGGCAGGTGAACTGTCGCAGACATAACAAGCAAACAATGTTGGACACTGAATACCTGGTGAGTTCGCTAGGTGGTGTAACGCTGTAAAACGAAGCTATAAGAGTGCTTTCATTACTTTAGGTGAGTCTGCAAAGTGAATCATGAAGATGTCTTGGAACGAAAAATATCACTTTCTCCTGAATTCCAAGTGAAGATATACTGAATATCGCCTCCGCTTATAGTGATGAATTCTACGGTCGAAATGGGCCGTTACAAATGAGATTGCAGGCTGTATTGGATCGCAACATGTCGTTAATGGGTGGAGGTCTCGGTTGTACCACGAAGGCTGAGCATGTTATCCACACTGATATTCCCCCCATAAAGCAGCGGTATTATCGTGTAAACCCTGTTGTACAAAATCAGATAGACAAGGACTCTCAGGAGATGTTAGAGTTAGGGATAGTAGAGCCATCTAATAGCCCTTGGTCTTCGCCCATCCTACTGGTTAGATTTTGTGTGGACTATAGGAAGCTCAACGCTGTGACAGTTCGAGATAGTTATCCACTACCCCTTGTGTCTGATACACTGGATAAGCTCCGTGATGCTAAGTATCTATCCAGCCTGGATGTGAAATCAGGCTATTGGCAGGTACCTATGGCATAAACTTCGAAACAATATACGGCCTTCACCGTGCCGAATCGTGGGCTATTTCAGTTCCGACGGATGCCGTTTGGTCTGCATAATGTCCCTGCTACGTGGCAAAGGCTAATAGATACCGTGTTAGTTCATGACCTTGAGCCCTACTTATTTGTATATCTAGATGACGTAGTTATTGTCACCCAAACGTTGGAACAGCACCTGACAGTGTTGGAAGAAGTGTTTCGTAGGTTGAGAGAGGCCAACATCACAGTTAGCATCGATGAGTGTCAATTTTGTCGCCCGGAAATGAAGTATCTAGGTTATGTCGTGGATAGGAATGGCTTACATTTTGACCCAGAAAAGGTGAGCGCAATGCTAGAACTTCCTACTCCGACAAATGTTAGCGAGGTCCGCCGGATTGTTGGAACTTTCTCGTGGTATCGGCGCTTCGTCCCTGATTTTTCTTCCATCATAGCCCCAATTACTGGCCTGCTTCGTAAGGGTTGCAAGTTTAGTTGGACGGATGAATGTGCTAACTCCCTTCGTCGGATTAAGGAGTGTTTGGTGGCAGCACCGATTCTGAGCTGTCCAGATTATGAGAAGCCATTCGAAGTGCAGACGGATGCCTCTGGTTATGGGGTGGGAGCCGTCCTGACTTAGCCGTATCCCGATGGCGATAGGGTTATTTGCTCACACGGCAGGAACGGAACTTCACGACCACGGAACGCGAATGCCTAGCTGTACTATGGGCGGTGGAGAAGCTTAGACCGTACCTGGAGGGTGTGGCTTTCACGGTAGTCACCGACCATTATAGCCTCAACTGGCTTCAAACACTTAAGGACCTGACTGGACGTTTGGCTCGTTGGGCTGTCAGGCTCCAACAATATGATTTTAAGGTTGTTCATAGGAAGGGACGGGACCATATTGTTCCGGATACATTGTCTAGGGCCGTTCCGGTTATCGATGCTGTGGAGGACGAGAATTCCGACACTAAATTTGAGTTCGTAGATGATCGTTGGTATTGTAGAATGTTGGAAAGTGTCAGGAGGAATCCGTTGAAGTTCGCTGGTTGGAGGGAGACAAATGGTCGTCTTTGGAAACATTCGCCCTCTCCATACCCAGAGTTGTCTCCACCTGTAGATTCTTGGAAATTGGTAGTTCCAAAACGTGAACGTCCAGCAATCGTTACTGCGGCCCATGAACCTCCAACTTCTGGTCATGTTGGAGTCTACAAGACACTGGCGAGGGTGGCTACGCAATATTATTGGCCTAAGATGAGGTTTGACATCTTCAAACATGTCCGCCATTGTGCTGTCTGCGCGGCTCACAAGGTGTCCAATGATCTTCCTACCGACAAGTTGGTTTCGAATCCGAAAGTTGATAGGCCCTGGGAGATGATTTCCACGGACCTGATGGGTCCTTTACCGAGGTGGAAACGTGGTAATTCGTATATATTGGTGGTGACGGACTTTCTTAGCAAATTTCCCCTCTTGTTTCCCCTCCGAAAGGCAACGAAGGAAGCGATCATCCGCAAGTTGGAAGATGAGGTATTTTTGATATTTGGTGTCCCTAAGGTAATAATTTGTGACAATGGGCCACAATATCGAAGTAAGGAATTTGGTAAATTTGCTGAAAGCTATCAGTGTCGAATCAGGTTCAATGCTCATTATCTCCCACGAGCCAATCCAACTGACAGGGTGAATCGTTCCATCAAGACCATGTTGGCTATGTATGTGTCAGACAACCATCGAAGTTGGGATGAAAGTCTCACTAAAATCGGGTGTTCCCTTCGAACATCGAAACATGAGGTAACCAAACTCACGCCATTCTTCATCATCTTCGGTAGGGACATGAAACTCTCAGTGGCTGACTATGTGTCTAGTAGAGAAGTAGGCATCGAGGACGGTACATCGGAGTGTGTCAGTAGCAAGAATGAGTCGTTTAGGAGGATGTTTCAGGAAATACGTGAACGCCTCGAGGTAGCTAGGAAAAAGGCGTGCGATGAATATAATCTTAGACGCCGTCACGTTGAGTACTTCCCGAATCAGTTGGTTTGGAAAAAGAACTACGTCCTCTCAGATGCAGCCAAGTATTTCAACCAAAAGTTGGCTCCTAAGTATGTCGGACCCTTCGTGATACACAAACGAATTTCACCTTGGACCTATGAACTGCGGGACGCGCCCGGGAATGTGAAAGGTACCTGGCACACGAAAGACCTCAAGCCTAGTCCGGATAATGAGTAGACCTCGTGAACAAGGGCTCTGCAGAAAAGGGCCTGAGAATACTCCTGCCGGGGCATGACTAGCCGGTGGGTAAAAGTCCCACAACTGGCCACACTCAAACCTTTTGGGTCTGGTTGCCAATTAGTAGGCTATCACGGTGTTTGGTATTGAATCATGTTCCCGCTGGGTCTAGCAGTTCATGGCTTCTGGACAGTGATATTGTTCCTCCCGTTTTCATCTCGTGTCTATCTGTTATGTAGGGTAGCCGTAGTTTCTTGGGCGGTGAGGTGATCGGCAGGCGACCTCAAAATTTTACTCGATTTTCGAAATCTTCCTTTATTGGGATTACATTTTGAGGGTGCCATTTACTGATTTGGAAAATGTTAGTTTCGTGGCTTGACGTGTGTTGACATTTTTGTCCCAAATCTATCTCTTCGGAGGATCTGATGTCGTGACGCCACCGCCATCTTTGCACCGACGGTCTACATATCGCTGTGTCGGGGCGGGTGTGGGATGTCTTGGAACACATAGTTTCGAGATAATCGACATTTAAGTTTTACATTGGGGATGTCTTGAAGCATATAGTATCGAGATATTTGACATTGAAGGTTTACATTGGTCATTCTAACGTAATGAAATGATGCTCTTATAGAATTTTTAGCTCAAACAGAAGTTTATTGTTTGTATAATACACTGTTGAATCAAACTCTCTACATTTTTGTTGTTGTTGTACATTGTCGAAAAAGTAGATAATAAGATTGACAGGTCATACTTCATAATCTCGTTCGTAATGAAACGAGAATAAAATAACGAAGATATACAAGCATTTTTCCTTAAGAGGTGAATAAAAAGTACGAAGTAAAGATGAATGATTCAGCCTTCCGGCTCCTTTGAATGATTGAACTTTGGGCATTTTTATTTCTGGATATGTTGTTGTTAATTCTGGGTAATCTCCCTATACTTCAGCAATATTTTCTCATACTCATAATCGAAACTGCTTCAAGATGTCGGGCCCTTGTTCTGGCACGGTGATATCGTAGGTACAGTTTGTACTGCCAATAGAGAGTTAGGAGTCCCTCGGGTTGAACCGTATTTGGTATTCGAGAAGTCTATGATCGTAGTCACCTACTCCGAGCCGTTTGGGTGTTTAAATATATTTTCTTTGTTTATTCGCGCGAGGGTTTTTGTTTGGTAGGGACCTATTCGTAGTGGGGGCGGGCAGGTCGCGTTCCCGGTTTCAGGGTTACGTGCTCGGGGCTGGAGAACGAATCCAGGAGCTGACCGGTCGACGGAATCGCGAGTTGCCTACGGGCGCCCGTCACTATGGCCCGTCAGTACTCCTGAATTCGTTCAAAGGTCCCTGGGCCGAGGGAGCGCGGGATTGTCCGCCGCACTGCGTTGTGGAACAATCCCGAATGTTTTGTTTGATCTCGCACCGGCATCAGCGCCGTTTCAGGGTGGTGGGCCCTTCTGTCCACTAGGGTTGAACTGGCAATCCTTGGGTTACCCCTAAATCAAAATTTGATTTTACATTTCGGCTTTCCATTGCGGGTGTCCAGTGCGGCACGGGTGGCGGGCTCGGTCGACCGTGCGCGTGTCGGCGCGTCTGAGTGTTGCAGATGTATTGTCGACCAGAGGGCTGGTCCACGACGCGTCTGACATCTTCGCGAGGGCCCCTCTGAGGCTCCCTTGGAACGCCGCCACTCGGGCGTTCTTCCGGATCATCCATCTGTGGGGCGACTGGGACCCAAGATGTCTTAGGACATATCTTGTACCAAGAAGGGTACAAGTTTGAGTGGGGATAACGGGGGTGATAGCAGTTCTGAGTTCCTGGTTTGCACATGTGCGCTTGGGGTATAGAATTCCGTGTATTCGTTATTTGGGCCTTTCGTAGTTACTTGGATTGGCAATTTTTTGTTGTTGTTCATTTGCGCGAGGGTTTTTGTTTGGTAGGGACCTATTCGTAGTGGGAGCGGGCAGGTCGCGTTCCCGGTTTCAGGGTTACGTGCTCGGGGCTGGAGAGCGAATCCAGGAGCTGACCGGTCGACGGAATCGCGAGTTGCCTACGGGCGCCCGTCACTATGGCCCGTCAGTACTCCTGAATTCGGTCAAAGGTCCCTGGGCCGAGGGAGCGCGGGATTGTCCGCCGCACTGCGTTGTGGAACAATCCCGAATGTTTTGTTTGATCTCGCTCCGGCATCAGCGCCGTTTCAGAGTGGTGGGCCCTCCTGTCCACTAGGGTTGTACTGGCAGTCCTTGGGCTTGCCCTAAATCAAAATTTATTTTACATGTTTCGGCTTCCATAGCGGGTGACCAGTGCGACATGGATGGCGGGCTTGGTCGGCCGTGCACGTGTCGGCGCGTCTGAGGGTTGCTGATGTAACGTCGACCAGAGACCTGGTCCACGACGCGTCTGATATCTTCGCGAGGGCTCCTCTGAGGCTCCCTTGGAACGCCGACACTCGGGCGATCGTCAGGATCATCCATCTGTGAGGCGACTGGGACCCAAGATGTCTTAGGACATATCTTGTACCCAGGAGGTACCTGGTACAAGTTTCAAGGGGTATAGATAGTAGGAATTTAAGTTTGTTTTGAGTCTAGGGAAAAATTTGCTGGCAAATTTCTTGGAGTAGGGGGGGGATTTGTAACGTTCATTTTCTACTTTAGGTATATATCCTCATTCAAACACATTGATAAGTAACCTACCTCCATCAACTACCTGGTCATTCACTGTTGTTGAGTATTTCACTATTTGTATTCCTGAGACACTCGGTAGCAATAGTTCTGACGAGAGTTGTCATTCCGATTCTGACAGGTGTCTGTGTGAGCGCGACTGAATACTTTCCTGAATTTCATCATTATATTTGTGTTTATCAAATACGCCGTCCTCTCTTTTGGTCAATTAGAAACGTATTTCTAACATTTCAGAAGTGGGATCAACGCCTTTGTTCTTTTGGCCTTCAGGATAGTATCTCTTCGGAATCGGTGAGATGTCTCAAGTGAGTGAGAAAGTGTTAGATGGGATAGCGGCTGTGAGAGCTCCGGGTGAACCCGATGGAGGAACAGGTAACGGTAGCGTAGGTTCTTCAGTAGGTTCTATGAGTGGGCAGGCAGCACATGTCGCAGGGCAGACAGCACAAGTCGCAGGGCAGGTAGGATTTGTGAATCAAAATGAGTTTATGAATCAAATGATGATGATAATGACTGAGTTGATGTGTGTTCAGATGAATATATTGAGTTCCAATACAACTTCTAAAGTAATACCACAAATTCCAGAAGTATTATGGTATTTCAACGGCGACAGTGACAGATTGAGAGCGCAAGAATGGTTGGAAAAAGTGAATACCACAGGGGGTATCCAAGGTTGGGATAACCGCTTGAAGTCATCAATTGCAGGTTCTTACCTAAAAGGTCCAGCATCAGATTGGTTTAAAAGAATAGGGCCGAGTGTAGTGGATTGGATAGATTTTGAGTGTAAGTTCAGGAGTACCTTCGTGCAGGTTATCACTACTGCAGATAAGTGGGAAAGGATGCATTCTAGAGTACAAGCGAGTTCAGAATCAATTACGACTTATTTTCATGAGAAGCTGAGGTTATGTTTAGAGCTTGTGTTACCTTTTCAGGAAATCAAAATTGAAATATTGAAAGGGTTGTTCAGAACTGAAATGGCTGGTAATTTGATGGTGAAAAGTCATACAGATGTTGATGACCTATGGAATGATCTATTGAAGTTAGAACAGGTTTATGAAATTAAGCAGAATAAAAGAGCTATTGCATGTGGAAGAACAGTGTTAGACTCAAGGGTGAATAGAAAGCGTGAAACTCAGATTGTGTGTTATAATTGTGGTGAAAAAGGTCACTTGAGGAATGTTTGTGTGAAGCCAAAACAACAACGGTGTTATCAATGTCTTGAGGTAGGACATATCAAAAGGAATTGTAGTAGAAATTCAAATTCAAATTCGTTACCATCTGCTACAACCACCGCGAACATTAATTTAATATCGAACACAGACACCTTGAGTAAGTTTATGCGCGAAGTAAATAAAAATGGCATGAATTTTATAGCCTTGATAGATACTGGGAGTGCTGTTTGCACGATCAGAAAGTCATTAGTTCCATCATGTATCGAAACTCTTCAAAATGGTCATCAAAAACTGAGTGGATTTGGGGGTACAGTAGTCCATAGTACCTGTTCCATGAAATGTCGAGTCGAGATGGATGACGTATATCTGGAGGATGTCGAATTCTGGATAGTCCCTGATGCTGCCCAATCCATCGATGTTATTCTTGGTAGAACTTTCACCGAAGATCCAAGTCTAGTCTACATACGAGTGAACGAATGTTTGAAATTCAGCATGAAATATCAGATTTCCTTCGATTCTTTCGACGAGTTGCTGCAAGATATTCCAGAGAATCCAGTCAGACTTTTATCGTCAGAATATGTTCAGGTTCCAGGCCAGTCGATGATGTTGGTTACTGTTAAGATAGACCAGGAAAATGTTTTAGTACCAGTCGAAAATCCTGGGATAGTGCCGAGAAAAATCGCGGTTGGTGATAAGTTGGGAAGACTGCAAATGAAAACTGAAGAGAAATATTTAGCAGAGGAAGACATAACAGAAGAAATGGTAAATGTTGGTACAGGTACGGATTGTAGGATCTTGTCCAGGTTGTTGAATATGTTCAATGCTTACCGTGACTGTTTCGCCTTCAACATGAGAGACCTAGGTTGTACTAATCTTGTCAAAATGGAAATTGTAGATAATGGACAACCAGTTTCATGTAAGCCCTATCGCGCAAATTTGGTTGAACGTGAACAGATATCATCAATTATTCAGGAATGGAAACAGAACGGAATAGTGAGTGCTACGGATAGTCCTTATGCGAGTCCTGTACTTCTCGTTAAAAAGAAGACAGGTGAGGCTAGACTTGTAGTTGATTTTAGAAAACTAAATGCACAAACTGTCAAGCAAACTTTTCCCATTCCTAGCATTGATGAACAATTTGTCAACTTAGAGGGTCTTACTTTATTCACCACTCTTGATTTGGCCCACGGATATCTACAGGTACCACTGTCGGAGGAAGCTAAACGAAAGACCGCATTCATCACCCCTGATGACAAAGGTCAGTTTGAGAGGATGATGTTCGGGTTGACCAATGCTCCATTTGAGTTTTGCAAGCTTATGAACCTAATGCTGGGACCACTGAGACATAAAGTTGCGATGTGTTATCTGGATGACATATTAATACCAGCAAAGGACTGGGAAGATATGCTCTCGAGAATTGAATTGGTGTTACAGGCTTTGAGAAACGCTAATCTGACATTGGAATTAAGAAAGTGTTTCTTTGGTACCTATGCACTGTGTAGAATACTTGGGATTTATGTTATCTAAGGATGGAATTCAACCAGGAAGAGATAAAGTAAAAGCAATACAAGATTTTCCACAGCCCTCGAATATTCATGAAGTAAGAAGATTCTTAGGTCTAACGAGCTATTTCCGTAGGTTTGTACAGGGATACGCGTTAGTAGCAGAACCATTGAGCGATCTTACTCGGAAAGGGAAAGTTTTCCATTGGAGTGCTCTAGAACAGGCAGCATTCAATGAATTGGTGAATTTGCTATCAGCGGATCCGATCCTCAAATTGTATAATACGAAAGCAACGCGTACGGAACTCCATACAGATGCTAGTTCCTTAGGGATAGCCGGTATTCTCTTTCAGTCTGATAAAACTGACAAACTCTTATTTCCAATTTATTATATCTCAAAGAAGACCAGCTATGCAGAATCTAAATATCATTCATCCAAGTTAGAGCTGATGGCTATTGTTTGGTGTGTAAATTGATTACGGAATTACCTGATTGGCTTGAAATTCGTCATTTACACTGATTGCCAAGCTCTAATCTACATGAATGCCCAGAAAAGTAGCAATTCCCAAGTAGCAAGATGGTGTTATCTCCTTCAAGAATTTGATTTCGATGTACGATACAGAAAAGCCGATCACATGGTTCATGTTGATGCATTGTCAAGAGCTCCAACCTTGGAAGCTAGTGATGTACAAGCTGAAATGGAAGATACTGTAGATATATTCAGTATTGAAATTGAAGATGAAATTTTAGCGTTCCAGAGAAAAGATGCCGATTTGGCTTCAATAATATCTATTTTGGAAAAGGATGTATCTAGAAGAACAAGAGAAGAAAATATTATAGTGGACGACTATGAACTGGATAGAGGTAGGCTAATAAGAAGAATAAAAGAAGCTGGCGTTGAAAAAGGTCTATTTGTATTACCCAAGACTATGAGAAAGGCTGTAACAATACAGAATCATGATATTCAGGGACACTATGGAGTTGAGAAGACAGTCAGAAGAATACGCCAAGTTTATTGGTTCCCTCGGATGCGGAGTTATGTGAAGAACCACGTTCGCAATTGTTTTCATTGTCTGGTAAACAAATCACCTGAAGGACGACAACCAGGGGAACTTCATCCCATACCACCACCCAGATATCCATTTGAAAGAATCCATGTGGATCATGTGGGACCTTTTGTTACTTCCAGATGTAAAAATGCCTACATATTTGTTATTGTCTGTGCCTTAATCAAATTTGTAAAATTGTATCCAGTTAGAGACACAAAGTCGAGTACAGTTATCAGAAAATTGAATAAATTCATAGAACTTTACGGAATTCCAAAGAAAATTGTTAGTGACAGAGCAACATGTTTCACTTCCAATCATTTTCGCAAGTTTTGTGAAGATCGACAGATGCAGCATATACTCAATTCAAGTCGTTGGCCTCAGGCTAATGGCCAAGTTGAACGTGTTCATAGAACTTTGGTGCCGATGATCGCAAGATTTTCCGAAGCAGAAGACCAATAGGACAACTATACAAGAAAAGCAGAGCATGCGATAAATACTGCTTTCAATGAGAGTACAGGAAAAAGTCCATTCGAAAGTCTGCATGGTTACTTACCTTTATTTGATCAAGATAAGCTGGCATTAGAGGTAGCTAATGTTAACTGGACACCAGCGGACGAAGTTCAAGACGAAATAAGACCTGATATCTTAGTAGAGCAAGTGCGTTATAAGGACAGATACGATAAGAAAAGATTCATAGGAGTGAACTATGATATAGGAGAAATCGTATTCGCTAAATGTGCTAGACTTCAACGGGCGAATCCAATAAATTGCGACCGAAATATTGTGGACCATTTGTGGTGGCCGATAAACTTCCTAGTGATACGTATCGTGTTCGCAATTTGGAACGGGATCATACAACCACGTACCATGTATCCCAACTTAAACCATATAATCTTCCCGATGCCAGTGATACGGAAGAGGAAGCAAATTTCGGAAACGATGAGTTTGAAGATAAGCAAGAAGATGGCGACAATGAGAGTTTATTTGGGAAAGCGACGAGAAGCGATGAAGATAAGGACGGAACAATCCGCCCAAGAAGACAAATCAAGAAACCGATCAAATTCGAAGATTATGTATGCGATTGATAAGAAGATTGTAATTTTGATTTGAATTGTTATAATGTTCAATTTTCATGTATTGTATTTATGGTGAATGATGGTGATATGTGTGAGGACACACTTTTGTCAGGATTGGCCGAGTGTTGAGTATTTCACTATTTGTATTCCTGAGACACTCGGTAGCAATATTTCTGACGAGAGTTGTCATTCCGATTCTGACGGGTGTCTGTGTGAGCGCGACTGAATACTTTCCTGAATTTCATCATTATATTTGTGTTTATCAAATACGCCGTCCTCTCTTTTGGTCAATTAGAAACGTATTTCTAACACTGTGAAGATACATCATTTGATTTCTTAGCAACTTAGTAATCAGTTGGCCGATTCAATATCCACTGGGAGCAGCGGGACAATGTTTAGCATACCTTTCAGTCCATCTGACTCCTTTTGTGATAAACATCTAATGAACGATCGCTACGTCCTGCACTGATTGGATTGATGGTATAAAAGTGGGGCCGTGGGCACTGTACTATTATTTACGTTGTTTGGAATTCTCGGGTTATATTACTCCAGTAAAGTTAGCTGGAAGCGGTCTCAGAGCTGTTCTTCCTTTAGGTGATCATCGGTTCTCGTGCGTTCTCGCACTCTCGTGCTAACTGTCAGTCAGGGAACAGTACCTCTTGCACGAAGTGTAGAAATTCTGGGGTAGTGTAAGGTGCGAAATGACGCGGATTAAGGTGTGTTCGTGCCTGTGCGGGTTCCGCGAAATTTATGCGAATCGCAAAATATGGAATTCCCAACAGAATTCGACGTTTATGCTCATGCGACAAAATATACTGGAGATAGGGGTCTTGTTGTCATATATCATTCCTTTATTTCTGGTCTCACCATTGATAAAAGTTCATCAAATTGAAGGCACGTTACACGACAGTAATTGCAATATTTATTAGGGTCATTCAGTCGCATTTATCAAACAAGGCTGTACTAATGCTTCAAACATTGCAGCTCCTTTTTTTTGCTTCTGGGTACATCATGAGTTCTTTAGAAACGATACAGATGATACTGTGAAATCAATTCGTGCAGGCGTGGACATACCTTTATCTGCTGCGCCCTCTCTCCTTGCCTCCTGTCCCTAAAGGGATGTGATAACTTGGTATATGTATCTATCAAGTTATCGATTCATCAAGAAAAACTCATGAGGACACTTAGATATAGCTTCATTCTATTCTGAAAAATACATCCATCTATCAAGAGAGTTGTATCTAGATTATCCTAAAATGTTTTACTAAACCATGCTCCTGAATATTTGACGTGCTTATTATAATAACATTTCCTGAAACTATAACAATAATTACCTTGAGAAGGTGTACTAGATATTTCCGATGTTTCAATTGAATTCGTTTATGTTCCACTTTATCTATCCACTACACCTCCCCTGGGAAAGAAAAGATAAAAAAATACAATATAACTATTTTTTTTTTCTAGTTTCCTAATTAATTCATTCATGGTACGGCTTGATTCTATTTTTATGAACTTCTGTCCTTTTGTTATTGATATCTAGAATTATGTTAAGACCTTTTTCTCCTAATACTATATAAGGACCTTTGTAAACTACTTCTAATTCCGTTCCTGTGTCATTCTTCACGAGAATTTTGCTTCCTATCTCATGAAATTTAGGTTTTGTACAATTTTTATCGGATAGTTCTTTTCTCTTGTGCTTAGATTTCAACAAATTATCTCTTGCATCTTTACAAGCTACCTGTAGACGATATTTTTGTTCATTGGGATAATTTTCGAAATTATAAAGGTGGTCAATTTTCTCGGAAATATTGGATGGTAGTCGGCTATGTTTCCCAAAAACAAGTTCGAATGTGGTATACCTAGTTTCAGAATGCACTGTATTATCAAAAGCAAAACACCAATATGGAACCCAATGGCTCCACGAATCTGGATATTTTGACAGCTGAATTCTTAGGTAAGCGCCTAAATGCTTGTGCGAATTTTCAAGAGCACCTAACGTCTCATGATGATACGCACTGGAATTGAAGTGGTTTACCGATAGAAGTTTGCAACATTCCCGGAAAACTGCCGATAAAAACTCCGTTCCCCTGTCCGTTACGATGTCTTTTGGGGCTCCATACCGCAAGATGAAGTTATCTACAAAAGATTTTGCCACTGTAGCAGCTTCTTTATTTGGCAGTGGATACCCTTCGACAAATTTAGTCAGTTCACATTATATCGTTAATATGTACTGATTATTATCGTTTGTTTGGTTCAAAGGTCCGACTAAATCTAAAATTTTTTTTTGAAATGCTGTGGTAGCTGTAGTAGTGATTGCTAACGGTTCCTTATTAGGCCTTGAATGTTTATACCGTTGACAATCCTTACATTTCTTGACAAAAATTTCTGCATCATGTTTGAGACCTGGCCAGAAATAATATTTCCTAATATTATTGAACATGCGATTAACCCCAGCATGCCCGCTTGTTGGTAGTATGTGATAGTCATTTAAGATTAATTGTCTAGTTTCATTGTCTTCAATTTTCTGTAGTCCTTTAACAATACAAATATTTATACCGGCATTTGTCAATTTTTCTTTCATTCGAGATATCTCTTTTAATAATTCTGCGCTATAATCATTATTTTTTATTATGCATAATTCTGGAATTTTATATTTTGTGCACATGTTTACCAGATCTCTCAACGACGCGTCTACAGCTGACGTTGATCGAGATTCCTGATATTTTATGAATATTTTCCGATTACACTTATCGTACATCGTATATTCTGTTTTATGCAAAAACTTATTTTTGCTTGCTGTCGTTTTGGCAAAGTCAGCCTCAGAAATTGCTTGCAATTCCACAGACTCGCTAGGTCTTTTTAACAATTCTACGAATCCAGGGTGATCAATCCTATCCTCAATGAAATCATTAGAGTCATCATTTATGTCGGCTTTTTGTGAGATCAGTTTGTCCCTAGCTTGCGCTCGCGTCATCACGCGAATGTTACTAGTTGTTACTGCATTACTCATGCCTTTTAATTCGTCCGAGTCTACTACTATGCGTGACAATGCGTCAGCCGTAACGTTGTCCGCCCCTCTGACGTATTCTATAGTAAAGTCGTATTCCTCTAGTGTTAGTCTAAATTTTGTTAGTCGGCTGGAAGGATTTGTCATTCCAGAAAGGTAAATTAACGGTCTATGGTCAGTCAAGATGTGAAATTTACGTCCGAATAAATACGGTCTGAAGTGTTTTACCCCGAAAACTATTGCCAGTAGTTCTTTTTCAATTACGCAATAATTAGATTCGGCTTTGTTCAACGCGCGACTTGCATAAGCAACTGGTCTGTCATCAGAATTAGACAGAACTGCACCTATTGCATACCCGGATGCATCTGTTCTGAGAATAAAACGATTGGCTTTTGAAAAATCCGGATATTGCAACACGGGGGGGTTCATGAGTGCTTGCTTTAGCTTTTCGAACGAGTTTTGACATGTTTCATTCTAATGAAATGTAGCATTTTTTCTGGTCAATTTATTTAGTGGATCTACGATGTCAGCGAAATTTTTAACGAATTTTCTATAATAATTAGCAAATGCGACGAATCTCTTCGTGTCATCAGAATCCTTCGGTGCTGGATATTGTTTAATTACACTTATTTTTTCTGGATCAGGTGATATTCCGGCCGGTGAAATCACATGTCCCAGATATAATATTTCCTTTTCAAGGAAATCGCACTTACTCGGATTCAATTTAAGATTGACTTCTCTAAGTCGTTGTAAAACATTAACGAGGTTTTTATTGTGAATCACCAAATCATTTCCGAAAATTATTTAGTCGTCTAAATAAATGAAACATGATTCGTAGTTCAAACCGGACATTGCTATTGTCATGACTCGTGAAAATACACAAGCAATAATTTTCATCCCCATTGGTAGTCTTTTCATTTGATATTGACCACGCTCTGTTGTAAATGCCGTATAGGGTCGACTAGAGGGCTCTAATTCAACCTGATAGTAGCCCTGCGGAAGATCGAGATGTGAAAAATATACCGCCCCGGAAAGTGAATCTAATATTTCAGATATACATGGTAACGGAAATTTTTCGTCTTGTATCCGTGCATTTAGTAACCGATAGTCGATTACTATTCTCCACTTTTTTGCTCCGCTTTGGTCAGCTTTTTTGGGAACGATCAGAAGTGGTGAAGACCATTCGGATCTCGCCTCTTCAATGATTCCATCTTGTAACATCTTATCTACTTGTCTATGAATTTCTATTTTTTGCGCGTGTGGCAGACGGTACGG
The DNA here is from genome assembly GCA_918026855.4 of Phaedon cochleariae. Classification (NCBI taxonomy): domain Eukaryota; kingdom Metazoa; phylum Arthropoda; class Insecta; order Coleoptera; family Chrysomelidae; genus Phaedon; species Phaedon cochleariae. Next base: position 29,392,337 of record OU896708.1, read on the forward strand.
TTTGACATAAACTGGTGTCGCATCTTTTTGAAGGTATATTTTTTGTTTTGAAACATTCATTACTGACAGAGCATCACCTTCAAGATGAAACACGTCCGCAAATTTTGCACATATTTTTTGTATGGAGTCGCTTTCTTCTTTATTTAATGATTTTACGCTAACTAAATCTAATAATTTATCAACTCGATCCACTGATGAGCTGTTATCGTCATATTTGAAGATTTGGTATTCTGAAGACTTTTGCAATGTTGGCCTATAATTCTTGAGTGTAACTACCTTATCATTGACATTGAGAAATCTGACAGGTATTTTATTATCCTCCGGTATAGCTATAGCTCCCGCTACATACACTCCTTCCGATAATTCTTTCGCTAAAATCACACACTCATCTGTGCTGTAAACGTCGAAATATTTTATAATTTCACATCGAGCCGGGATAGAAGTATAATAATCATATTGAGATTGTTGAGGTACGGAAATTTTTCTGTCCTCGACCCAAAATGAAAACATAAATTTTTCATAGTCAATTGTGGCTGCATATTTGGCGAAAAAATCAGAACCTAACACTCCATGCATTCCACTTCCAAACTCCTCAACAACTAGGACCTCGTGAATAAATATTACATCTTCTAACTTTAGTTGTATTTTAGAACACCCTGTAGATACTGTTGAACCAGCTATGCCATTTATCCTCACTTTCCTAGAACTGTCCAAGAATTTCTTCTTGTCGAGATATTTATCAAAAATTACACTAATAGAAGCTCCTGTATCTAGTAAAAAAATTAGTTCATTCATTCCATACCACATTCTCACGAAATTCATTCCATTTATACTAACAATTATTTCATCTGTCGTTTCGCATTTATTCTGTGTAGGCACGAAAAAACCGCTCGCTTCTCGGTCTTTCCTGCTCATATGTCGTGCTATTATTGTTTTGCATTTCTTCGGTTTGTGCAAAATAAGCCCTACGATGTGTGTTATTCGAACCTCTGTTATAATAATTATTACAAGTATTACTACTTAGCCGTCTAGTGTTTCCGCGACCTTGACCTACACGATTATTCGAATTTGTGTACGATGTGTTACTAGCATTCCTATGATGTTGCCTACCTCTATAACCGTTTCTTTGATTGTTATGATAAGACCCGCGACTTGAATGAAAATTTCTCTGGTTATTTGGGTGGTAACCACGATTAGAGAATGTACTATTATTTCTACCACGAATGTGAAACATCTGAGATGAAGAACTACAAACTTTTGATCTCTCCTCATCTTCTGCTCCACTTATAGCATCTTTCAGATTACTATAGTTTCTTGATTTGACTATGGTACGTAATTCACTGTTCCTAAGACCATTTGCAAAAGTATTAATTGCAACTTTCTCGTTAACCTTTCTCAAAGTTCCTAGTGCATTCTCATCATGATCCGCTTGAGCTAAATTTAAGTTAACCATGAGTTGTCTAATCGTTTTTCCAAAATCGTCAAAAGATCTATCATTTTGTTTCATACTAGGCAACTCCAGAGACAATAAAGTTGCTGATTTTTTTGTTATTTAATGAATTTTCATGTCGTTTATCGAATCTTCCGTGGTGTTATATGATTTGTCCAAGCGTAACTTAGCATTTTGTGATATTTTTACCTTCAAAACATAGTTGACGAGAAGCTTTTTGCCATCACCATCCAATAATTCGCTGTACAGTTCAATAGCGTCAATTAACTGATTGGTCATGTCCTCAGTGCCATCCATAGAGGACAACAAGGACGTCGCTGTCCTGAGGTCGAATTACTCACTCATTATTGAGTTTCCTAAAGCCAACTGATTCTCAGAAATGCTTTGTAACCTATCTAGCAATTCTGAGCGGGTTTCTACAATGATAGCTTCGGTATTTTTCACTAAAATTTTGATTTGTTTTATAATGTCTGGATCATTTGGTCCCCTATTAAATTCTTCCTTGATATGACCTAATTCTTCAGCTAAGTTAGAGATACTCTCAAGTTTGTCATTAACTAGTGTCAAATTTTGACGCCTCTGTTGATTATCTTTGTCAACGTTTCGTTTAAAAGCCTTCACGTCCTCAAATATTTCACTAAACCTATCAATAAAATTCATCTAATTATTCCTACTACCTATCTATATACTATAAATACTAAAATCTCTGCTTACATACAATCAACTTGCAGCATCTTCTACTCTGCTCCGTTTCTCCTTTTTCTATAGTACTTTTCTTCTTCCAACTTCATTTGATGCGCTTGTCCTCACAATTTTGTCCTTTTTTTCACTGTCTATGTACACTGTTCTGCAGCACTTTGTCTATAGTCAATCGGTTGCGTTTTAAACTTGCTCTTGGCTTCTAGCTAACTCACGCCGAATTTTCTTCTCCAGCATCACCTTCATTCTACTATATATCCATGCGATAACCGCCACAATGAGTATACAAACGGCAACAACTCCAACAATTTCTCCGAGGGTGAAATTATGACCCGTGGCACCATCACCTGATACTCCACCGTTGTTTCCTGCTTGGGATATAACAACCTCTTCTTTAGACTCCGTAGATCCCATGTCTAGGTTTTTTAGTACTTCAAAGTCGTAAGATAGTTCTGTGGATGTCTCTTCACGATGATCTTCTCCTTACAGGTAATTAACTGCCATTGCTTGCACTAGCAGGATCGCCATGTGATAACTTGGTATATGTATCTATCAAGTTATCGATTCATCAAGAAAAACTCATGAGGACACTTAGATATAGATTTATTCTATTCTAAAAAATACATCCATCTATCAAGAGAGTTGTATCTAGATTATCCCAAAATGTTTTACTAAACCATGTCCCTGAATATTTGACGTGCTTATTATAATAACATTTCCTAAAACTATAACAATAATTACCTTGAGAAGGTGTACTAGATATTTTCGAAGTTTTAATTGAATTTGTTTATGTTCCACTTCATCTATCCACTACAGGGATCGTCCCAGGTAATTTTGAATCGATGACCAGTAGATGACTTGAGTGGGTTTTCTGTCTTTCGTTAGCTCTCTCTCTCTCTCTCTCTCTCTCTCTCTCTCTCTCTCTCTCTCTCTCTCTCTCTCTCTCTCTCTCTCTCTCTCTAAAGAATGGCTTGATCGCGGTCGACTGACGTCTTCAGAATTATATCTGATTTTCATAATCATCTTCAATTAGGATTATGTTCTGAAGCCGCCATTTATTGATTTGGGTAGTGTTAATTCGTGTGATTCAACGTGTGTTGAAATTTTTGATCGATGACCCAAATGTTTCTCTTGTGAGGATACATTGTCGCCGCATCATTCCATAACCTCACTGGCCATAGTGAATTAATCGTCGAGATGGAGAAGTCCTGATTGCAGGTGGGTTGATTTTTTTTTGTTATCATGAGAAAGGATTTCTAACACTTCAAGAAGTTTGGGCTGTGTATATTTTGGGGTTAGTGATGGAATTTCGTTTGTATCAACAGCGCCTTAGGGACTGGCTAGAATTCCGATCATCCGTCAAATAGGACTGTCTGGAACTCTAGGAGCTAGATTGGACACTGTCTAGAGGCTAGGTTGGTCACTTTGGAAAACCTGGAAAAACTCTGGTGCCTGATAGAAAGAAACCCCGATTTTAAGGGTAGGTTGATTTAATTTGATTATAGAAGTCACTATCTATAGTAGGCATCAACTGTTGCAATATTGATTTAACTTTGTATCTGGAAAATTGTGCCCGACGAAGTGGTTCAGAGAATTAAATCATATAGGTAGCTGATTGAAGTAACTAAAATCACAACAGGCTGTCTAATTGATCTGTGAATATGAGTCCCAGATGAATTTCAGCTAAGTTAATTGATCAAACTAATTCATGAGACATTCTATCAGTCAAACTGTTCATCTCAAAGTTAGTTGGTTCCTCTGTTCGTGGTCTCCTCTTGAATTCCAGTGTGATGGAACTTGACAACTCATTCTGTGGAATCGTAATGTAAAAATACCTTCCTACCTGGTCAGTTCAGTTTATCAGCATATCAGATACTCCTAGAATATTTTGCATGTTGTCAAGCAACCATGGTCTAGTACTTCGAATGCAATGGTACACTATATTATACTAGGAAGTAATATAACTTAAATTTCGTATTCGAAGCTAATTCCATAGAAGTGTAGTGAGTTCTACTTTTGAATTTGAGATCAAATCTGATTTTGGGAGCCAACTAACCTTTGATAATGCAGGTAAAAATCAGGATGTTAGCTATAATTTGACAAGGCTGTAATGCAAGTGTTATTAGGTGTTGTTATACTTTTGGGGCAAGTGATCAAAAAGTGTCTTATTGGGTGACTGCCTAGTCACTGGGGTGGGTGATGGAATCTTAGTCCAGGGGCAAGGGGCTGTTTCTTGGTTTTCCTTCTCTTACTTTTCCTGGGGGATTTTGAAAATAGGGAATTGTGTCAAGGTACTGACATTTTTCTTTCCCAGGGTTTTAGTTGCGGGTTTGGTTCTGGGACCAAGATTTTCCCGGGTTCGTCAACCCCAAGCACTTGATGGTAAGGACTATACAGGGTAGCCCAACCGTAGTCTACATAGGGTGTCCCATGTGAAGCTTCCACCAGGTGGATCACGTGGACTCTATACAGGGTGAACCAGTAAGAGCCTATACAGGGTGGCCCGGTCTAGGGTTATACAGGGTGGTCCTGATACTGCAGTAGCCGAGGGATTTTTGGTGATGTTGACTTTATGTTGAAGTGTTGTTGAATTTATTTTTGCTCTCTCCATTCTACTGACCTCTCCCTTACGATTTTACTCAACCCGGGGTATTTGATTATTATGTTTATGAATTTTAAATGACTCGTACCTGTTCTGCGAAACGATAAGCTACCATTAGGGATTATGAATATCTGCGCATGCGCCTGAGCTCAAGCGACGCATTCACCCCGCACCCTACTTGAATTTATCTTTTCTCCTGAACGCTTCGCGAAATGGTTCAGTAAATTAAAATTGACTTAGCGATTGCCTGTGTATTCTGGTTGAAGGTCATAAGAGTGACCGCATCCCCCTGTATAGGGATATTATTAATAGTTTGATTTGAAGTGAGTTGTAGTGAGGTACTTTCGTCAAGGGGTCAGTACCCAAGCATAATTTGCGAACAACTTGTTATCTAATGATTTTCATTAAATGGGGAATTCTTAAGGAACTGTCTTGCATTTATTTTCATTTGTTGGCCCATACAACTTTAGATTTGATAGACTACCCCTTGGTAATTTGTGGTAGTCGGTAACGTTCACATTGGGTGTTAGTGGAGGTAATTGAATTACCTGGCGCCCATTTATCGAACCCTCCCATCTCCACTGAAACGCTAGCCGAAGACCTTGGACCCTCGGGTTAATTTCAAGGTTACAATATCACGAAAAACAAAAAAATTTGTACGTCGTCATGACGCGAAATGATTCTATGTTCATTGAAAGAAAAAAGTGAGTGACAATTGTATGTTTTTTGCCCAAAATTCGATAAAATTCAAGACGATCAACAAAAAATTCTCTATACATTTTAACTCAGAATTGCCTCTTTACTGGGAAAAAAATTGGAAAAGTAATATCTTTGATGAAATTTTTCCAAGTCCCGATATTCATATTTTCTCAAATATCTCGAGAACGGCACAAAATATCGAGAATCTAAATCGAAAAATACCCCAACATTCTTGTCGACTTTCGCAAAGGTCTACCAGTAGAGGGGCTATGCCAGTTCTGGCCCCTAGGCCAATCAGAGACCAGCATTTGGTTGGAGGCCACTCCCACTAAACACCAGCGCGAAATTGAACCAGGGACCTTTGCAATATGAGGCAGCGTATATACGCACTGTGGTATTCCGACCTCCATGATATTTCAATTATTTCAATGCTATTCAAACGGGATATCTATCGCTGGCGCGCGCTTATCTTCGCAACGGATCCATCGAGGTAGAGTGAAGTGAGAGATGCATTCCGGAGATGAGAAACTTCGAGTCGAAAATAATATCCATCGCTGGCGCGCGCTTATCTTTGCAACGGATCTATCGAGGTAGTGTGAAGCGAGAGATGCATTCCAGAGATGAAAAACTCCGAGTTGAAAATAAATGAATGCGCGCATCGGTGGTCGTCTCCTCGCTGCTGTTTCGTCACACCGATGCTACAGATCCGCTTCAAAGATAAGAGAGAAGGCTCGAGCGCTCGGCGCTGCAACGTTGTCGGACGTATGTGTTTGGATGTTAATATTGTTACATTATTGTGTGTGGCAACGCTGTCTCGCTTCATGGCGTTCGAAGATCCAGCAAAGCGAGAGATCCCTTAGAATGATAAGCGCGCGTGCTCGTATTGGAAACAAATACTTGAATTAATTATTCATTTTATAGTGGGTGACGTCATGCTGTTGTTTTTTTTCTTCTGGTAAAATGATCACGTGTGTGGGTACTCTCAAAATAGGATTTTTTATGGACAATTCGGAAATGCCAATATACCTGCAAAGTCCATTTTCATTCATCCAAGAAATATGTGATGAATCGAAACCCAACCACTGGACAAAGAGCTGTTTGCCCATTCTACGGATGACTTTTGATAATGACAGATGGTGTTTGCAATATGATGTATGTGGGGAGTGGAAGGATACGAAAACAGCTATATATTATAATGAATTATTTTATTTAAGTAATCCTTTTCTACAACAATGACATGCCTCTTGAGAAGATAGCGGTCCATCCCAGTGTGTGGTCCAATCGGGACGATTATAATGAACGAAGCATGGCAGTTTGATTTGTAGGTTGAAGTTGCTGCGATATGCTTGAGGAAGTTTGTGCCACACCCCTAATAGCCCATAAGGATCTGCATATTCAATGAGACATTCTACTGGAATGTACTGCAATTCTTGTTCAGTGAATTTTGTCAGAGTCAAAGCGGGAGATTTTATAAACTCCAATAGCACAGCTATTTCAGACTTCATGATTTTTCGAGCAGAGCTAAAATATTTCAGATGCTACTAGTCTCGCGTCAAGTTGTAGACTGATGAAATGAAAAAAAAAAAACGAGTCACATTTTTCACAACATTTTATTCAAATCAGACATAACCTCATTTTTACAATGATATAGATATTCTCTGAGAGCGTTACTAGACATGCTATCACAAACATCACAAAATCCAGATATAAGCTCTTCCGCACCCAAATCAGTCAGGCTATTTCTAATCCAATCGGCTATAGTATTCAAAATGTTCTGATAATACATGGAAAAGTCCAATTTGTTTATTAGCGCAACTCGATGTGAAACAACACACGTTTCAGCCCTCAAAATGTCTGCAACATCCTCTTCCACCAATTCGAATGTAATGTGGTATTTGGTGAGTGACAACATTTTGACACCATCGCAAACGAATTTGGTTATGGTGATATAGTCTCCGCAGGTGGTAACGGCAGGATCATATCCATCAATGAAACAGGGCAGGGGTGCTTCAAAAAAGTCTTGTTGTACCTTATACAGCGAATCGATGAAGGTGGCCCATTCATATGTGGAGAACGAAATTTTCGCTGGATGGAAGGGTTTCTTCTGGATGATGCTCGGACTAAACTGTCTAGCTGGACTGAGTCCGCACTGAATCATGTAGGTGGACAACTGGAACGATGAAGTCAGCAGGAGGTACGATTCGGCTTTCGCTGCTTGCTCAATCATGTCCAAATATGTATCAACGTCACCATAATAACCCATCATTGCCAATGAACTAGTACTACCGTTTTCGGAAAGCACTTCACTAGATGAATAACCAGAGTCTTCACTCATTGTTCTCGAACTGATGTGTTGAATGTTTCAGTCCTCATTATTTATACCACCACTGCCAACACGTCACAACATCCGATAATGGTTGCTATTTGTCAGCGATTGACGTGAAAGGCCCCTCACATCCATTGAATGTGTGCTAGTTTTCCATATGATTACATTATAACTTGTTGGTGAAATCAATCCAGCTGTTGTGTGTATCATCGAATCCTAGCCATTTGACAAACACCTTTTTACCCCTCTTCCTTAATACTTTTTCCACTAGGTAAACATCGGAATTTTCAGTTTTTTGCAATCCTTCAGGATTAAAGGCACCTTTGATTGGTGTACCACGCAAATCTTCCAAGATGTATGTAGTAGGTTTCGTAATACGAACTTTTACGATTTTAAATTGTTCAGTAGTCCAATTTGGTGTATAATTCTTTTCGAAAACATGTTTGGCTTTGCTTATTCTCACAATGTCACCAACGTCGAATTTTCTGGTTCCAGCAATTTTGATGTGATTGTACGTGGATTTTAAAATATCTTGTTCGTTGGCTTTGGTGACGTCACTGGGCTTGCATCTTATTGTCGTATGTTTCGTGTTATTATAATTTTTCGTGATTTCAGGCAGGACATCTATCCAACGGTATGAGCCATTCAAACTAAAGTACTTGTATAGTTTTTCCTTCAATGTCCGTATAACACGTTCAGCAATGGCTGCCTTCTTTATGGTGTACGTATGATAATGGTTGATGGAGAACTTTTTCATCAGACTTTGAAACTTTTCGTTGTAGAATTCGGTACCCTGATCGGTTTGCAAATTCTCGGGAATTCTGTTGTTGGCATGCGATAGAATATCAGCAAATGCACGAGCGATTTCAGCACCAGTTTTTGATTTTAGTGGTCTAGTCCATAGGTACTTGGAAAAACAATCAATCAAGACCATTATCAGCTTGTGATCCTTATTTACAGAGGCATAAGGTCGCATTTCGGCTAGATCCATTTGCCATAAGTCATCCAAACCTTTGATGATAATGCGGCGCCTTGGAAATTTTTTCCTAGCAGGTCTATGTAATTCATTGACGAGTTGGATTTTTTCTTTAGAATGTGACATATTGACTTCGTTGGATTAGGAGTTTATATGATGGGTTTCACACAGGGGGCTTCTTTTTTGGTGGCGGTGGTGTTGTCGTAGATTTTGGAGTGATGGCAATCTTGGCCAGATCTTTTTTCATTTGATCAATGACAACAGCAAGCTGGCGTTCTTTATCACGGCTGTGTTGTTGCTCAGCCTTCAAATCGTGCAAACTCTTCACAGTGTTGTCAATCTTATCGACAAGTTCTAGAATATTTTTCACATTCAAGTCGATGTCGCTTTCGAGTTTTGGTAGAGAGTTGTTGCGAAGCTGCTCCACATGTATGTTGATCTTGTGCACTATGCCAGACAACTGAACAAAGTTTGTATTGTACGATGTCAGTTTAAGATCATGAGAATCCACTCTCTTTCGTACATCGATAATTTCGTTGCTGAAGCCAGCAAGGTAATTTCGGATTTTTTTCACCGTAATTATCGAAAGCAATCTTGAAATCTAACTTTATTCGCGATATAACTTCATCCACATATTGTTTGTTTGCTACATCAGCGACATCTGTTGGCAGTTTTACGTTACACATCTTCAAATGACCAACATCAATATCACCGGTTGGAGTATGTGAAAGCCCCGTCACTCATAGACATGCCATGGACGTGTCACGGAACTGTCACGGAAGTGTCAAGGAAGTGTCACGGAACTGTCACGGAAGTGTCAAGGAAGTGTCACGGAACTGTCACGGAAGTGTCAAGGAAGTGTCACGGAAGTATCACGGAACACGGAAATGTCACCGAATCGTCACACATGTTTTATTATGCCTGCCTCTTCTTATTCGTTCAAGATGGCAACAATCTCGTTATCGTTTGATGTATTTCTGGCTTGCTGTGATGCAATGAGCAACTTCAATCTATCTACCAATTCGTTTGGATCATCCCAATACATGTATTCGATAGGTGCTGTGTTGTATGTCAACTTCAAACCACGACCACTGGAATTGGATCTGAACATTGGACGAATAATTTCTACGTATTTGAGTCTAGAGGAGGACTTCATACGTCCTGCAAAATTCAGATGAGCTTTGGTGAGCAAGAGTATTTGCTTGTATGGGTTCGTATCATCTTTGGCAAAGGATGGATCATTATAGAAGAGTAATTGATGGAGGCCTGGGGTGCCACGAAACCGAAAGCCATCAAGAAGTATATCTCCAGTTCTTCGATGGAAATTCATTTCTTTTCCGTTGAGGGACCATTTCGATGTTACTGGATCATATTTGGGGCCATAAACCGTATCGATATTTTCATCATTTGTCCAATATTCAGTCAGATATTTTTGAGCCATCGCAGGATACTGATCAACGTAATCATGTATTGCAGCCGGTGAGATATTTTCACTATATGCAAAGAGTTCATCATCAGCATCGTCATAACCATCCTCATCATCATCTTCAGTATGCCCAGCATTATCAGCCACATCCATCATAGGTATGAAATTAGTTTGATTCAAATCCGATTGCTCCCTCTCCACCTCCCCATCCTCTTCCTCCTTCTTCTCCTTCTTCTTCTCCTTCTTCAACCCCAACGACTTTGCTCTGCTTCGCTTGATGTTTGAAAGTGTTCCATCAAGTTTTTCTTCTATCACCTTGGACGTGGTGGCAATTTGTTTCAAAGGTGATGTCAGTGGTTGGAATATTTTCTGTAACGCATCAACATCCTCAGACTTTCCCAATTTTAGTGCTAAATATTTTCTTCTGATTGATTTCGATAGTTCGTTGATTTTTTCCTAGCGCAGCGCATCAGCAACATCATCATGCATCTTGGTTGACGTCATCTTGATGAATGGTCCAGAGATCACAGTCTTATGAACTTATCGAAACCATTTCTATATCTGCCATCATTTATATCGAAAGTTTTTGCAATCACCATCGCACCATATTGGTTGGAATTTCAACACTCTGAGCACAATGCTTTGAATTGATCGAATGACATGTCTGGTGAGACATGCTCGTCAAACACATGCTTCAAATTCATTTTATCCTGTCGAAATAACACCAACAGGTTACTGTTGTCTCGCACCAGCTGCTTCGGTATCTTAGAAAAGTCTGGCATAGGTATGCTACGTCAATATCCTTGTGTCTACACATTGAAAAATATTCTCGAATTTTTTGCTGCTTGTCGCATGATACATCATCAAAAATGAATATCGAATGATTTTTCGCTTCTGATGGACTAATGACATCATCATTTTCTTCAAAGGGAAGATACCCAACACCTTTCACTGAATCCAACACTTGTTGCAGCAATTGATATTTCGGTTGGTACAACGACTTTGAATACACGTAAACGTTCTTGAATTTCGCGCCATTTGGATTGAACAGCAGGGAAAGCATCGCATTGGTCTTTCCACATCCGCTTGGTCCGCAGAAGATTGCTCTGAACGAATGGGGAAGCAGTTTCCCATGTTTACTATTTACTGGTGGTTTGGTTGACAAAATTTCATCCAAATTCACAATGGGTAACATCCGTTCTTGTTGAATGATCTTCATCATGTGATGATATATTTTTCATTTCATTAGGTATATGCAGAGTTGTCGAACTTCCTACACGTCAGTCTTCATGTTGCTCTACCACGGAGAGGGTGTGCTTAATTCTCTGATCGATAAACTTCCCATCGAATTACACATTCCAGGCTACAGATTTTGTGGTCCAGGTACCAAACTCGATAAAAGACTTGCAAGAGGAGACACCGGTATCAATCCGTTGGACGACGCGTGTCGAGTACACGATATCGCCTATTCACAAAATTCCTCAATAGAAGACAGGCACAAAGCTGATTGGATATTGGAAAATAGAGCGTGGGAGAGAGTCAAGTCGAAGAACGCTAAATTCAAAGAGAAGGCTGCTGCTTGGCTTGTCACCACCGGAATGAAGGTCAAACGAAAACTTGGCATGGGACTTGTATCACAGCAATCCCTATCCAACATTATCAAATTCATAAAAAATGTACTATCAAAGTCAGATGGTGGTGGTGGTGGTGGTAGTACAACATCAGAAAGTGGTCTGAATAAATCTGCATTGAAAGCACTCCATGCAGCCAGAATGGCAATCAAGAGGGCTGGCGGTAAAAAAAGAATCAGAGTACCAAGAATCATACCTCTTCCACACAGTGGCGGTATACTACCATTGATACCAATCTTTGCTGCCTTGGGAGCACTAGGATCTCTAGCTGGAGGAGCCGGAGCAGTCGCAAAGACAGTCATTGATGCGAAAAATGCAAAGAAAAAGCTCGAAGAAGATCAAAGGCATAATAAAGCAATAGAGGCTATCGGCAAGCAGGGTTCCGGCCTATTTCTACGCAAAACATCGAGAGGATTCGGACTGTACTTGAAGAAACAATCAAAAAACTCAAAAAACTTCTAGACAAGCTACCCAATAAATCAATGTACGATAAAGATGTGATAAAGTATGCCAAACAGCTGAAAATACCGTATTTTCGAGGTGTTTTTATGCGGGACACTCTACCTTCCACCGGTCCATGGCATCGCGAGTGTGCTGTATTGAATTTGGATACCTCCAATCATGCGGGCACTCATTGGGTGGCTTACATAAAAAATGATAAAAAAGCCTTATATATATTATATCGATAGTTATGGCAATCTGAAACCGCCCAGAGAATTGGCGCAATATTTGGGTGCCAGCACGAAAATCTTGTACAATAACAATCAATACCAGAATTTCAATCAAAGTAATTGTGGACGTCTATGTTTAGAATTCCTTTTTAATGAGACCACGTAACTCGGTCATTGTGCATCAGTCATGTCTCTGATTGTGACGTTGAAAGGTCGTACATCTACGCTCTCCATAGACTTTTTGACACCACTTCAACTCGATCCAGACTCTGATTACGGACTAGCATTGTTGGGATTCCATTCATACAACAGTATACCAAATATCGACAAAGGATCAAAGTTTTATCTGCAAGAAAAGACCAAGGCGGGAAAGATCATCGATATTCCCGAAGGTTCATACGACATTGTGGACATTGAGACATTCATACGCAAAGAATTGGGCATCTCAAGTGCAAAGGACGTTGATGATATATTCTCGTTGAAGCCCAACAATAATTCACTAAAGTGTGAGATTTCGAGCAAACAGTTTGCCATTGATTTTCGCCCGAAGGATAGCATAGCTCAAGTCTTGGGATTTTCAAATAGATTGTTGAACGCACAACAAGTCCACACTTCCGATTTGCCGGTCAGCATAACCAGAGTGAGAACCATTCACATTGATAGCAACGTTACTGCTGGAGCTCTCTACAACGACAGACCATCACATACGATCTACGAGTTTGCAGTTGCAGTCGATCCTGGTTACGCCATAGACGAGACTCCCAGAAATCTAATCTATCTACCTATAGTCAGCAGGCGGGAATTGCCCAACATTACACTCCAGATTCTAGACCAATATTTCAGGCAGGTGAATTTTAGAGGTGAAGAAATCATCATAAGATTGGAATTGAAAAAACTCGCAAGATGGTACTAGTGTTTGATTACTCCTATAAATCAGATAATATACCATCATCAGCAACATCATCAGCACCAGTTCTCTCGACACCGTACACCAAAGCAGTCGTGTCTTCGAAGAGCAGCAGCAGCAACAGAAAAACATTGACATTATCCAGTGTCCTGTTTCTGAAATCACTCAAAGACTACAATGTTGTTAGCACCCGTGTTCGACGTTTTCCGCAAACCCAGATTCGACGAAAGCATCACTAAAGTGGAATGGCGTACCTATTATCCATATGTGAAATCATTCGAGAACAATGATGTCATCGATATAACGGTTAATCAAGCAGATTCGTGGTTGGCCATGTTTGAAGGCATCATTAGCATCAAGGGTAAACTGAAGGTGACCGGTGGTGGTACTGGTACATTAACCCACAATGCTGGAGCTTATCTCTTTGATTCCTGCACCTATGGATTATGTAATAAAGAATTGGACACTGTCAGATATCCTGGAATAACGAGTACTGTGCGAGGATACTTGTGTTATACGCCTGAAGACTCACGTCATCTAGCCATAGCAGGCTGGAACTATCCCAATGCTCCGATCCTCAACACCGATGGTACGTTTAGCATGAACATTCCACTGAAACATTTGTTTTCCATCTTCAATGATCATCAAGTGGCAACGTGGGGCAAGCAGTCAATCCGTTTAGTGGGAGCTCGCAATGATGCCAACAGTGTGAAGGTTGTCGAGAGAGCGAATACTGCTTTGCCAGGATCTCCTCAGACTCAGAGTATTGCTTAAATAACGATAGAAAGCATTAATTTGAAAGTGCCACATCTCACACCCAACGATGACATAAAGTTGCAGTTGTTGACACGTTTCAAAGCAGATGAGCCTATGATGATACCGTTTCGCAGATGGGAATTGCACGAGCTACCAGCACTCACACAAGGATCTACCATAGAAATCTGGTCCGTAAAGACATGTTCTGCATTGGACAGTCCAAGATATGTTATAGTATTTTTCCAAACGAAAAAAGCCGATAATTTGCATGAAGACGTCACCTTGTTCGATAATGCCAACATCAAATCCATACGATTGGCTCTGAATAGCGACTATTATCCGCAAGAACGAATGCTATCGGACTTTTCCAAAGACCAATATGCCGACGCCCACTTCAACTATACAGAGTTCAACAAGAGCTACCATAACTGTCAAGAAAAGCGCTCTCTAGTAAACTTTGCCGAATTCAAATCCCGACCAATGTTTGTTATCGATTGCTCGAGGCGCCATCTGGGTCTAAAGTCGTCCACAGTTGACATAAAGTTGGACATTGAAGCGACTACAGGCTTCCCTCCCGACACCAAAGCCTATTGCATCATCATTCACGATCAAATCATGGAACATCTCCCACTCAGCGAAATCGTTCGAAATATTGCCTAGTTAGGTGTTGCTGCATCAGTCAGACGTCAGTTTGCTTCGAAGAGTCATGGAGATCGCACTGGTTGACATTCAAGGGTTCATGGTTGATGGTGAATTCATTCCAAAGGAAATGACCATTCGCATTGGCAAAAAGACGAGTCATTTTCTATTCAAGCCATCTGTAGAGTTTTCCAGTTTGAACAAAGAAGATAAAAAGATGGCAAATCATGTGGAGCGTTACGTTCATGGTTTAAAATATTCCAGTGGTTATGTGGATTTGAATGAGTTGGATCAAATACTACGAGATAACCTGCAGCAGACAAACATCATCTACGTAAGAGGCCATCAAAAGATTCAGTTCTTGCAGCGAAAATGTGCAGAGTTGGAGATGACCAATCACATTGTGAATTTGGAAGATTTTGACAATTCTTGGTGGCAGCCAATAACGTTTCAACAATCCATTCCACCTTGCACGAATCATTTCCATGGAGGAAGGTTCCAGTGCCAAAAACTTTATAATAATTTCAGAGTTTTTATTCATCACATCCCTTATTTCTCAGTATAATGAAAATAACATGTGAGATTAAAATGAGTGAACATATTAGTGTTCAACAAAGTGTCAAAATTGCAATGATATTGACAGAATCTTGATCATCATCTAATTTTGTGGGTGATTTCTTCAATGTAAATGTCTGCCAGTCTCCCATTTCGCCGTCACTGCCATCAGAAAACGATAATTTCAATTTGTAGTCGATGGTGGTCCCATTGACTCGAGGTATGTCGATTGAATATACAGGTAGTTTGTTATCGTTGACATACATTCTACTCATCAGCTTCCAATCACACTGTTGTGTACGATTCACATCAAAACATACGGCTGCATTCCTCGTATCATATGGTATGTTTGTGTAGAAGACGTTGTTGCTCAGAGCTGTCAATAGAATGAAGCTTGCTTTCAGTATCGCCATCTAGTAGCTGTGTTGGTTGGATTCTTCTCGATGTAGGAAACGTTGCAACTGAACGTCTCGGTTCTGTGAACACCTTGTCCCAAACACTCAATTGCTCAAAATCTTTGAACAAACAAACTTTCTGCTCATACAATTGGATGTCTGCACTGAGCTTTCTAACTTTCAACCCAAATTCTTCTAGTGCACGTCTGTATTCGTCAGAAGACATGATACAACTGTTTTTTACATCCATACTCTTAACCCACATCTTATTACATCTCTTTCCCTCTCTCTCTCTCTTTCTTCCTTTCTCTCTCTTTCTCGTACACATCATCCAGACAAGGGTGTGGAAAAAGAATACACAGGAAAGTCCAATAATTGTAAAAGTGTATAATAGTATAAATGTAAAAAGGGATAATATAAATGAAAAAAAAGTTTATACAATAAAATATGAATATTAGGAATAATTAGATAATACTAAAATAATTGGAAATATACATATATACAACATAAATTATTGGATGAATAAAAGAAGTTACATTTTTTTCATGGGAAAATAAGTCATCAATACAACAGCGTTGGTTAAATGATTTGATGCAAAAATACTAAGGAGAAAATCAATCCGTCAAACTGTAGTGACCCCACGGAAGTGTGTCAAACGAATCGTGAATCAGTTTCCGCTTATCATCTTTGGGACTCAGGCCAATTTTAGTCTGCTCGATAGAAAAAACATCGTGAGCGTAGGAACGAATCGTTTGCTGGGCTACGGTCTTTTCTTTCCAAGCCGTCAGACAATCTACATAGTCATCAAAAGTCAACTTATTTTTGACGACGCATTTCTAGACACCCTTGGATTTTTCAGTTATACCAAAATTTTCCAATTCCCTATCTAGTCGTTCTTTACTGAATCCCTTTCTTCCCAATCGCTTTCTCTCTTTTTCAATATCCTCATCCGTTACATCCAATTTATAACTGTACATCTTGGACCGTAGTCCAGCAAAATGCGTAATGATCTTACCGTTTGCCTCATCCTTCAATAGGCCCAAGACTTTTTTATTTACTCGAGGTATACCATAAATATTGTCTGGAGCATAGTCAGACGTGTCAAATCTCTCGATATTTGCATCAATCACCTCACTATACGCATCGTCACATACAATTTCGTAGATGAAGCTGTCCGTATCGGTATACATGAGTTTTACGTCAGCTCCAAGCTTTGGTAACATGAAATTGTAGTGGAAATCATTCATGACGATTTTTGATAAATCAAGAATAGCCATACCAATGTATAGGGGCTTGTTGAAAATCAGTTCTGCTTTTTTCAACTCCACTGCCACCAAATTGGCATCGAAAACTGTTCGCTGTTGAAACCGAGGACTTGAAATTAAATTTTTAATGCCATAGCGGCCTTCATACATTCTGACTAACTTAACTGTTCTATGATTACGAATATTCTCCATCGTCTTCCCAAACACCGCATTATTGGCCAATTTCCTTAAATCATTTTCAAAATCGTTTGTGGCTAGAGTCCTCAATCGGGTATTCAACTCGATGTAGGGCTTTAGCCACGTGGATTGTTTGAACTTTAATACTTTATGAATCTTGGTCAATTTCAGACCGTGTTCTAATGCCTGCTTCAAATTTCTGTAATGTAAAGTATATGACTTTTCATCGTACAGCGTGGTCATTAATTTGGATAATTTTGAATTTGGTGGTGTGCGGTGTTCGGGACAAAATGGTAGGTCCTTGTGTAGGTCATGCAACCCCTCAGGATACTCCAAATCGCCTTGGAGAATATAGCCTTCTGGACTGTTGTCAGGAATTTGGGTTACATCAATGTCAACATTTTCTACCCATGTAAAGCCCCCATAAGGGAGGGGTTCACTCATTGCTTTTCCATTAAGGTTATTTACATCGAGATAAAGAAGGTACTTTGACGGCTTTTTTGGATCGTAATTTTTCTGATATTTATTGTTTGCTTCGCTATACCTATTGCAACAAACCGATACTCCTCCTCTTATCGCCTGCTCCACAAACATCACCATGTCGATATCTTTGATGATTTGCAGCTTGCACCCAGTATACTTGAGCATGCAGTCCCAAGTATAGCCGGGCATGGTGTAATACCAAGCAGGATCGAGGGATGACGCACGGAAATTTTCCATGACGTCAGCAAGAAGAAGAATATCGGTCCGCATATATAGGTCGCTATATTCTCCCAGCGATTTCAGCTCGAAAGATTCCCAAACTTTTCGCGCGTGCGCGTAATCGTCGTCCGAAATATTTGTATCGTTCAATTTGTTATAGAAATTTTGAATACTTGGCAACTCGGATTCATCCAATCTCTCCACATTATCGACATAATCATATGGGAATACTCATTTTCGTGTCAACAATGCAAATTTCGTCTCATTTACGTCACTGAATTCCTTCTTCAGGATTTTCAAATCATCAACTTTTAGCGTTGACACTAAAGCATCGAGACTGGTTCCCAAAAAGCGGAAAGAGTCGATGAATCGGAATTTTATGCTTGTTTCATCATCATGTTGTGTAAAGGAAATGTATTTTTCGCGATTAACCGGGAGTACGCTCACACGTCCCCGCTTGGAAATGTCTCTGATTATAAAATGCGAATCATATCCTGAGAGGTTGTGGAACGTAATGGGAACAACGAACAGTTTCCTAAAGTTGAGATTACAGGGAGCCTGGTGAGCGAAGCCTCTGAATGCGCCAGTAAAATGGTCGTGGTCACGTACGATAACGTCTTTTGCCTTGAATTTCTCTTCTCAAATGTGGCAGATGGTTGCGCCACTGGTACTAGCTGGTTTGACTACCATTGGAACGATATTTTTCAATTTGGATTCAACAAATTTCGCAATTTTAGACATTTCGCAGGCAAACCAGTCCATGCAATCTCCACCCCTATGACTACGATAAAATGACAGCGAGTCATCGAAAGAACATTTAAAATAGTACCCAGCACTGTATGCTTTATGATGTTGATACTTTGAAGTGGTTTTTGAAATTTTGGAATTACATTTCTCCAACTGCGATTCGAAATCAGCATAAATGATAAAAAGACATGTCTGCTTATACACATGGTTCTTAAATTCTACAAAATCATACTTGGGGAATGAAATTTTCTCATTATTAATTTTCTCACATAGAGCAGCATGACTATCAAGCTTCTCCTGGTAATGGTAATAGTTGAGGCACCGATCGCAGATGAATTTCTTTCTATAATTTTTGCTGAGTTGACTTGATACTAGTCGTGAAAGGTCCTTAATCCAGACATAGTGATATTTTATATTGACGTTTTCCTCAACATTATCGTTGTCAGGAGGAGCTTCATAGTCATTCAAATTTGGGAAATATTTGTCCTGAATTAAAAGCAAATTAACGTGTCGATTGGATTTATGCTTAGTAAGTCTGGTGGGTACTACAGAGTAAAATGTTCGTTCGTTGACTTCTGTCAACTCTATCGCGTAAACATTCACCGAAATAGCATTCATTTTTTCAAATTTTGTGATTTGGGGCAGTTTCATTGGTATGTCTAACCCTTTGATGTTCAAAACTCGTGAATAGTGAGGATAATTATTCACTCTATATGACTTCAATTTAGCGGGATGCAAACAACTGACTATGCTCCAATAGAAGCATGCCTCATCATCATTTTGAACGTTAATGCAGGCATGCTTTCTCTCAATCTGCTCTGGTAATTTGATGTATGATGAGCCATTTCCCATTTCATATTTATTTATGGCAACCTCCAGAGAAATAATTTCGCTCAAAGCCCACCCGCTATTCTTCTCGGCAAATTCGCTAAGTTTATTAAGGATCACATCTAGCACATTGATTCTGAACCAATCGGCTAGGTCCGTTTCTGCGTCCACGATGGCATTGGGAGTACAAAAATGTTTGCGGTCAACCAATTCCCCATTATTTGACTGCTTAATGAAGTCACCGGAAAATGTAAAGTTGACTTTTAGCATTGAAAAGCGCCCTAAAATTTTTGAAATTCTCTTATTTACTAATCTAAATGAATCATCCAAAAAGTCGATAATCTCCTTATGTCTCAAATTCAGAATAGGACCGGTCTGCACTCTCGACGCGAAGATTGAATTTACATCAATCCAACGAATATAGGGCTTCAGGCCGGAGCCAACATGTCCTCTATTCATCGTTTCGATGAAAAATCTCATCCGTTTCAGTTCCCCGATCTTAGTCTGAATTTTACGCTTCAAACCAATCGAAAAAGTATTTCTTTTCAATGCTAAAATACATTTCCGTATGTGTGAACGGATTGATTTCAATACAAAAAGTGCCAATGGTTTAGAATAATTGTTCTTGATCAGTAAAAGTGTTTCGTCAACTTTGGTCAAGGTTTTATTGATGCTCTACATTGTTATAATGATAATATTGTGGCCTACTTTTTTATATTTATTGAAATAAACCAAAATTGCATAAAAATATAAGACACATTTGCGAACGGCAGCTCTTCGCCAGAGAACAGATAAGTGGATTCGTTGTGATTGCAGATAGTTAACTTTCAAGTTCAGAGGGCGCCACTCAATTTACAAAACAATTACTGATACTTGGATAATTGAGAAAACCAATTAGTTGGATACTTACAGTATTTTCCAAAACTTAATCCTGAAATAGAAATATGAAAAAAATCTTCTTAAATGGCAGTGTCAACACAAATAGATGAATAAAACCATATCAAATTTCAGACCTATTTATTATCACCATAACAGACAGGGTTTATAAAGACCAGTGTAGAGACCAAGATGACAGAATATGTAGCATGTGTTATCATGAAATATCTTAAAGTAATGTGACCATAAAATGTCATAACCATAAATTATCATAACCATGAAATGAATGTTTCTAGAGGAATTCAAAATTATTGTATAAGTTACCAAAATTTATCAACCTACACCATGACAATTACCACCTCTTTATATGACTAGCGTTTGGGTATAGCAATCATCATATTCCAACTATAAAACGGGATGTATAAATCTCAAAAAATTTGATTAGACAATAATCTGTAAAAAACCTGACACCGCTGTCACATAGTACTATGGGAGAGCTTCACAAGAGCTTCATACATGTTGAATATGGTTATGATCAAAATGTTGAAATATTAAATCAGATTTAAAATATGATGGAATAAAAAAACCTGGTCTATTGGAGGGTCCTCTCCAATGGTCTAATCACCCCTATCCGAGGTCCACTATGGTGAGTAGGCATGCTGTGAAGATGAAGATGGAAACAGGAACGAAGACAGGAACAAAGAAGTTGATGGACCTCCACAGTCCACAGTAGGGCTCAGTGGTGTGGCTCAGCCGGTCAGCTTGACCGGTTACTACTGGGCTTGATCTGGGCCACCTGTCGACTCTGGTCAGGATAAAATGAGCGACCTGGTCCTCTTGGGAACCATGACCAAGGTCGAGAGATTATCCCCTCAGCTGTTCGCTACTAGAAGCCGAAGGCAGCTAAGCCATACCCTAACACCCTGTTAAAAAATTAACAGGTTGATATAACCTCTTGACAGACACGTGAAGAACAGAAAAAAAACTGATATTGAAGGGAAATATTGCTCACCAAGTTGATAGTCATTGCTCTGCATATGACTTACCTTCTGAGAAGGGAGGAAGGACTTGAAGAACTATTAGTTTGGAGTCTTCATACGCTGAAAAAAGCCGGCTGCAGGGCTTCCTGGGGACATCAGGCAGTCTCCGAAAAGTTGGAACAAATCCTACACAGGTCCATGGCCAGAATCACTGATGTTTTTGAACAATTTCAAAAAAATTTCAAATCCCCCCAAGGGTTTCTACGGATTATACCGAGAAAAGAAAATCTGCTCAAACTGGCTCAAGTGCACACCATCACGGTCGCCGAGAAAAAGCCTCGAGATAGCTACCGGAAATCTCCTCCTAAAATTCCCTATCTAAACTTATCTTATCTAAAGAAGTGCTTCCTGCCAAAATTCAGCGCCAAATATGAAATCCTATTATTTCATTGGTCAGAAGAAAAACACAAGAATTACTAGGTCCAAACTAACAGAAGAAGTACCGAAGAAAGAAAAGAAAAAGAAGAGTCTTCTTTTTCTTCGGTAGTACTATGTCACAACATTGTAAGATTGTGCTTAAGTCCTACTCACAGAAGATGAGTGACATACTGGACAATGACGTTTGGATGACAATATTATAACCCTAAAATAAATTCCAGAAAATAAAGAAAATAATTCTTCCAACACCGAAAATACCATTTCAGATCGAAAAATCACCTTGAATAATCCCTGAAATAAACCAGCGACATGGGCTCTATCACACCTGCAAACACAATGGTAAGTCGTTTGTTTACTCTCGGAAGGGACAACAACATTGAACTATTTCTTCGAATTCTAGGCCTCTAGGATCAGAACGCCAGAAATCAAAGACTCCTGCAGCTTATATCATCACCTCCCATCGGCACATAAAAAATTCAGAAGACATTACTAATCATGACTGTTATTATTTCTCTGCTGTTATTCAAAACTGTGTGATAAAGTGGTTCATTAAAAGTTACATTCAAGTACTTCAGGATTATTTACCAAGTATCAGACTGAATGTTCTCTGTAAGTATGACTTCTTGTCTAGATCTGAAAGGTTAATATTTACAAAATGGTAATGTATGAAACAAAAAAATGAAAATGATTCTTTGCAACTTCAAATGTTGCACTAAAGCAAATTCGCTTGAATTTTCATGCAAACGATACTAAAAATTATTTTGTAGCAATTTCAAATGCTACATATACCCCTCTCCTAAGAGAAAAAATTGGTCAATTTATGGAACAATTTTTGATAGAGGTTAGGCATTCATGCAAATTTTTGGACAATAGTAACTGCGCGTACCAAACGTTCCTCAAATGGAAGTAAAAACATAGTTCACTACCAGCTAGGTAGAATCTAATCTTGAAAAGATCTAAATCTGGATAAAAGTCAAAATCTGGATAATAAGTCAAAATCTGGATAATAAGTCTAAATCTGGTTATATTCTGAATCGGTAAGTCTAGTCCAATTACATGAATCTATCTCTAATGAGAAAAGTATTTACAAAATTTTCAAAATGACAAAAAAAAATATTTACATCAAGGAAACTATGAAGTCAGGTTGATCAGACCTTTCAGGAATCTTCATAGGGGAACAAAATCACTAAATAACTTGTAAGTGTCAAGTGACAAGTATGAAGTATCTAGTGTCAAGTAATATTCCATATTTAATCTCAAATATGCAATAACAAGGGTCAAGTAAGCTTACTTTATAAGGAGAACATTGAATCTCAAACTAGGTTCTGTATGAACCAACGCACCAAAAAATTTGTCTGTGCACCAACGCACCAAAAAAATTATCTGTGCACCAACGCACCAAAAAATTTACAAAAAAAGTTTTACTCAAAACCAACTAACAGAAGTAAGTACTCTGTAGACAAATCTAAGATAATTATGGTCTGAATAAACATTACTATCCAACAGAAACATCTGAATTGGATCCAAAATATTGTTTTAAATCTTTTATATGCCATTCCCCAGCGGGAGAACCATCGATATGATCTAAAGCATATACTAAACGAGATATTCTTTTCCTAACAATATTCAAAACATATTTGGGGGCTAATTTTGCACCAAACTTGCTCGAAGCATCTGAAAGTATCTTATTTCTCCGCCATACCTTTTCTCCTTCTTCAAATATATGGTCTCTCTTTCTGAGGTTGTATGATGTCGCATTTCTCTGATAAGCCTTATGTAATCTTTCCTGTACTGTCTTAAAGACATCACCAAGCCCCTTGATATCCTGAACAAAACTATCCCTGTCATCAGGTAAAAGTTCGATATCTTGGGTTTTAGGAAGATTTCCATAATACTTGCCAGAGATAGGGACATTTCGACCGAAAGTCAAAAATGCTGGAGTATATTGGGTGACCTAATGTGTGGCTGTATTTATTGCCTGTTGAATTTTATAAATTTCCTTATCCCAATCCTCATGTTCATCTACATAACTTCTAATGGCTTGACCTATGGTCTTGTTAGTTCTCTCTACAAAAATGCACTGAGCTGAATAACGAGGGGTGTACCATATCTTTTGAACATTATAAGTGTCAGCTAGTTTTTCAAATAGTTTTCCAGCAAATTGCTGTCCATTATCGCAAACTATGAACTGTGGTACCCCAAATACCAAAAATACTTGATTTTCCATAAACTTTATAACGCTAGGTGCTTTAGCATCACGCATAGGACATAATAGTGTGTATTTTGTGAAAAAATCAGAAACTACTAACAAGTAGGTGAAACCTCTAGAAGATCTAGGAAATGGTCCCATGATATCAACAGCAATAGTTTGAAAAGGAAATTTCACTGTACGTTCAGCTCCCATGAGTCCCATACGAGGAGTATTTGATAATTTTTGTGACTGACACACCCTGCATGTTTTGACATACCTTAAAATGTCACTTCTCATCTTAGGCCAATAGTAGTGTTCTTGTATTCTCGCAAGGGTTTTAAGAAAACCGAAATGACTACAGGTAGACGGATCATGTGAATCTTTTATAACGGAAATTCTCTGTGATTTTGGAACAATAACTCTCCATTCAACTAAATTCGACTTTAATGGTACTCTAGAAGGGACATACTTATAAATTAAATCATTTTCAATCTTAAACTGAGCATATGCATCAGGATTTCGACAAATTTTACTATTTAATGAGGCATACCATGTATCAGTTTTTTCAGGTTGTATATCAATCAAACATACTTCAGGCTCGACTTCATGGTTGTTAGAAGGAGGTATTCGAGACAGAAAATCTGGAACTACGTTCTGAGCTCCAGGCTTATGAGTAAGATTGAAAGAGTATTGTCTCAACTTGACAGCCCATCTGGCCAAACGACCGGAAGGATCTTTGAGATTGTGTAACCAGAGAAGACTATGGTGATCTGTTGTAACATTAAAAATGGTACCTTCAATATAAGGTCGAAACTTATCAATCAGAAAAATCAAACTTAGTAGTTCTCTCTCTGTTACACTGTAATTTCTTTCTGTCCTGGACAAGGATCTTGAAGCATAAGCTATCACTTTCTCGACACCTTGAACTTCCTGTATCAATACACCTCCTATCCCAACATCACTGGCGTCACATTGAATGGTAAAAGGTAGTGAAAAATCTGGGGGACATAGAATTGGTGCTGACACTAGAGCATTCTTGATGGCGACAAAGGAAGCTTCCGCTTCAGAAGTCCATTCAATAGCCTGTTTTTTACCCTTTCCTTTTAATAATTCACTCATAGGTGCCATTAAAGTTGAAAAGTTATCTATAAATCGCCTATACCAGGAGCATAAACCCATAAAACGTTTAATCTCCGTACTGGTAGTAGGACGTGCATAATTAATCATAACAGAAACCTTTTCAGGGTCTGTTCTAATCCCTTGTCTGTCTATGACAAAACCTAAATATCGAAGGGATGTCTTAAAAAATTCACATTTCTTAATATTGATTGTTAGATTTGCATCTTTCAAAATTTCCTGTACCTCTAATAAAAGTTTCACATGCTCCTCAAATGTAGCGGAAATAATAATTATATCGTCCAAATGAGTAAACAGATTTGGCTCAAATCTGGGGCCGAACAACGCATCACACAGTCTCTGTTGAGTTTGGGCACTATTGCATAAGCCGAAAGGCATGACATTGAAATGATATAAACCTCTACCAGGTATACTAAATGCTGTTTTCTCCTTGGAGGATTCTTCTAGTGGTACTTGCCAAAAAGCTTTCCTCAAATCAATACTTGATATGTATTTAGCATTACGAAGTAAGGTAAGAATTCTATCTATACGAGGCAATGGATAACTGTCATGTTTAGTTACTTCATTCAACTTACGCCCATCAAAACAGAATCTATACTCGCCTGATGATTTCTTAACTAATAGCACTGGGCTATTCCAAGGACTATGTGACGGTTCAACAACACCCAACTTGATCATATCATCTAATTTCTTATTGAGAATATTCAACATATAAGGAGACATTAGATATTGTCTCTGCTTAAAAGGTCTAGCATCGCCAGTATCTATCTCTAATGTTATCTTATTTGTTCTACCTAACCGAGAATCACTACTAATGCCCTCGAACGAGCTGATGACACTTTTCATTTGATCTCTCTGCTCCTGCGTCAGCTCATCATCTATACATATTTCAGAAATATCATGAAACTGATGAGAGTTGGCAACAATGTCGACAGTTTCACCTGATGAAACTCGACACTTAATGTCCCAACTAAAATCGTGGAAATCTATAGACACACCAAATTTATTGCAAAAATCACTACCTAGTATGAAAGACTGTGAAAGGGAAGGTACTACTAGTGCTGATATTATTTGTATTTCTCCATTTATCTGAATAGGCAAATCTACAACACCTTCAACACTTTGATGTGCACCATCTGCCGTCAATACATGGTTCAGATAAGGGTTTCTGATTATTAAATCAAGATTTTTTATTGTCCTTGAACCTTCCTGACCTATAACTGACATATTGGCACCACTATCTAAAAGTGCAATTATCTCTACATCAAAAAGTTGAATTTTTACATAAGGCCTATTATCAGTACCTTTTTTCACTAATAAAGGAGCAACAAAATTATGGACATTTTCTATCTCATCCTTCTCAATAGTACTATTCAAATTTAGAAAATTGGCTCTAGAAAAGTTTGGAGAAAGTTGAGAGCCTCTGTCAACAATCTCCTCTTCTAGTTTCCCTCACACTTAGCACAATCCCTCAATACTACATCAGGTACTACATTTGAAACAAAATTTCTTTTTGATACCTGACTTGCAAGCTCGAAAAGTGTGATTTGCTAGATTGCATTTCCAGCAAATAACAGGATCTCTACTAGTATTGGCAGAACCAATTGATGAAGAAGGAGTAGGGGTGTTATTAGAGGTTGAACTGCTAGCAATGGAACTGACATGACGACTTTTATTCTTCTGAAATTTATTTCCAAAATGTTTACCTCTAGATGAGAGGGATTTATCAGTATTTGAATTCGAAACATAAGCAATTTCAGGATCATCTAGCATTGATATGGACCTATTTTGGGAAGTAGAACTAGGACATAGCAAATCAGATTCTTCTAACTTCTTACACAAAGTACCTAAAACTGAAACTGAATCGATTTCACTCAAAGCCAGCCTACGTCTGTAATCAGACCTTAACCCCATTCTGATATACTTAATTTTCGTGATCTCAGCTGCTCCATGACTGAGTCGATTAAAAAGTGCCTCCATGCAAGCTATGTAAATGACCACAGGTTCTGAATTACCTTGTTTCCTATTCTTAATCTGTTGCCATACTTCATCCTCAAAATCAGAAACCAAAAAATCCTTTCTGAGTTTCAAAACCAAAGAGTCCCAGTCAGTCACTTGAGATTTAACATATCTGTACCAGAAAGTTGCTTTCCCAGTGAAAAGATCACTTGCAGATTCAAATAGGTCAATTTTTGAAATGTGTCTTGCTTGTGCAAGTTCATCAACTTGTTCTATGAACGATAAAAGGTTCCTGGAATCACCATCAAATTGAATTCCTAACTTGTAAACAGGGGTTGATTTCATTGAACTCTGTGAAAAATAATTTTGACTGGTACTTGCTAAAGGTCTCATTAATGGGTTAACAGTTGAATTCATCAAAGGTGCATTGACTGGGTCAGGCTCTGGGTCAGAAACTTTATCATGCAATTCTGCATCTAGTTGTAATGCTGTTACATAGGCTTCGTTTTTAAATAGTGACTTTTCCGCAAAATTTGGATCATCTGCACTTAAGGGTATTCTCTGAATCCTGAAAGTTATATGGGATATTCTTGATAGTGCCCTCTTGAAAGTAGAATCAGTAGATGGTCCCTCAAAGTCACTAATTAAAGTTTGTATTGATGTTAAAGTGCTTTCTATTTCAACTTTCTCTGATGCATAATTAAAGGAATGGTCAATCAAACTAAGTACATTCAGTCCCTGTTGTGATTCTTTAGCAAGCAGACGTCCTAAAATTTTTCTTTTCTCATCCATGCACGTTCAGAAATAACACCTCTAATCCTCAATTCATAATTGAGTTCTCCTATGAGCAAATGCTTTGCCTTAAATGAATCCATGATTACAAATCTGAGCAAGAACAAAGAGAACAAATGAAAATCTCAAAGTATTGACAGTCACAAAAAAAAATCAATAAAATTTCACTGAAAATTATCTGTCAAAAATGTTACCAGAAACGATTAATCAGAATTGAAATTTTATTTACTACTTTATTGGAGAAACTTCAAAATTGCAAATAACTCCCAAATTTGTCAACAGTAGTATACTCACCACTGTGCTCACAAGTGTGACAAAGTCCAATTTTCCTGTGAAAACTTTATTTTCATCTGCGTCCTGTACCTATATATATACCTCTTATCACCAATAGGACCCGATAGAAGTGCTTTTACTCATCTAAGTGCTCAACACTCACAATTTAAGAAGATTAATCAGAAAATTTTGAATTTATTATGAACTTGAAATTTTAAACTTGAAATTTCGGGCCCCACGTTGGACGCTATTTATGTGGCCTACTTTTTTATATTTATTGAAATAAACCAAAATTGCATAAAAATATAAGACACATTTGCGAACGGCAGCTCTTCGCCAGAGAACAGATAAGTGGATTCGTTGTGATTGCAGATAGTTAACTTTCAAGTTCAGAGGGCGCCACTCAATTTACAAAACAATTACTGATACTTGGATAATTGAGAAAACCAATTAGTTGGATACTTACAGTATTTTCCAAAACTTAATCCTGAAATAGAAATATGAAAAAAATCTTCTTAAATGGCAGTGTCAACACAAATAGATGAATAAAACCATATCAAATTTCAGACCTATTTATTATCACCATAACAGACAGGGTTTATAAAGACCAGTGTAGAGACCAAGATGACAGAATATGTAGCATGTGTTATCATGAAATATCTTAAAGTAATGTGACCATAAAATGTCATAACCATAAATTATCATAACCATGAAATGAATGTTTCTAGAGGAATTCAAAATTATTGTATAAGTTACCAAAATTTATCAACCTACACCATGACAATTACCACCTCTTTATATGACTAGCGTTTGGGTATAGCAATCATCATATTCCAACTATAAAACGGGATGTATAAATCTCAAAAAATTTGATTAGACAATAATCTGTAAAAAACCTGACACCGCTGTCACATAGTACTATGGGAGAGCTTCACAAGAGCTTCATACATGTTAAATATGGTTATGATCAAAATGTTGAAATATTAAATCAGATTTAAAATATGATGGAATAAAAAAACCTGGTCTATTGGAGGGTCCTCTCCAATGGTCTAATCACCCCTATCCGAGGTCCACTATGGTGAGTAGGCATGCTGTGAAGATGAAGATGGAAACAGGAACGAAGACAGGAACAAAGAAGTTGATGGACCTCCACAGTCCACAGTAGGGCTCAGTGGTGTGGCTCAGCCGGTCAGCTTGACCGGTTACTACTGGGCTTGATCTGGGCCACCTGTCGACTCTGGTCAGGATAAAATGAGCGACCTGGTCCTCTTGGGAACCATGACCAAGGTCGAGAGATTATCCCCTCAGCTGTTCGCTACTAGAAGCCGAAGGCAGCTAAGCCATACCCTAACACCCTGTTAAAAAATTAACAGGTTGATATAACCTCTTGACAGACACGTGGAGAACAGAAAAAAAAACTGATATTGAAGGGAAATATTGCTCACCAAGTTGATAGTCATTGCTCTGCATATGACTTACCTTCTGAGAAGGGAGGAAGGACTTGAAGAACTATTAGTTTGGAGTCTTCATACGCTGAAAAAAGCCGGCTGCAGGGCTTCCTGGGGACATCAGGCAGTCTCCGAAAAGTTGGAACAAATCCTACACAGGTCCATGGCCAGAATCACTGATGTTTTTGAACAATTTCAAAAAAATTTCAAATCCCCCCAAGGGTTTCTACGGATTATACCGAGAAAAGAAAATCTGCTCAAACTGGCTCAAGTGCACACCATCACGGTCGCCGAGAAAAAGCCTCGAGATAGCTACCGGAAATCTCCTCCTAAAATTCCCTATCTAAACTTATCTTATCTAAAGAAGTGCTTCCTGCCAAAATTCAGCGCCAAATATGAAATCCTATTATTTCATTGGTCAGAAGAAAAACACAAGAATTACTAGGTCCAAACTAACAGAAGAAGTACCGAAGAAAGAAAAGAAAAAGAAGAGTCTTCTTTTTCTTCGGTAGTACTATGTCACAACATTGTAAGATTGTGCTTAAGTCCTACTCACAGAAGATGAGTGACATACTGGACAATGACGTTTGGATGACAATATTATAACCCTAAAATAAATTCCAGAAAATAAAGAAAATAATTCTTCCAACACCGAAAATACCATTTCAGATCGAAAAATCACCTTGAATAATCCCTGAAATAAACCAGCGACATGGGCTCTATCACACCTGCAAACACAATGGTAAGTCGTTTGTTTACTCTCGGAAGGGACAACAACATTGAACTATTTCTTCGAATTCTAGGCCTCTAGGATCAGAACGCCAGAAATCAAAGACTCCTGCAGCTTATATCATCACCTCCCATCGGCACATAGAAATTCAGAAGACATTACTAATCATGACTGTTATTATTTCTATGCTGTTATTCAAAACTGTGTGATAAAGTGGTTCATTAAAAGTTACATTCAAGTACTTCAGGATTATTTACCAAGTATCAGACTGAATGTTCTCTGTAAGTATGACTTCTTGTCTAGATCTGAAAGGTTAATATTTACAAAATGGTAATGTATGAAACAAAAAAATGAAAATGATTCTTTGCAACTTCAAATGTTGCACTAAAGCAAATTCGCTTGAATTTTCATGCAAACGATACTAAAAATTATTTTGTAGCAATTTCAAATGCTACAATATTTCACCCAAATAAAGAAATGTAGCTTACTTTAATTCTCCAAAATTTCAAATGAAGCTGCTGGATTGGCCTTCCCAGTCTGCACCCCTCCTCTGAATACCAAGGAATATTTTCCGGTACCGAAATATCCAATGAGGGGGGAATAGGTCTCAGTTACACGACTGGGCAGGAACACAACAGAGTCCTCCAACTCAATCAGAACAGATTTATCAAATTTTGTGGTGACCACTTTCGCTGTCTTGATTGGTTGGGGTTGACCGAGCAGGAGATCCACCAACTTCACGCTTGGTTTCTGTTGTTTTGGAGCAATCAGAGAAGCTGCGTTGATTTGAGTAAGATCCATCTGGTGGGAAGAAAAAGGACAAAAAACATCAGCAGTCCAACAAAGTCATGATGAGCTTGATACTAGGATGGATTATTTTCGATAAAACTAGAAATGAAATCAATCTGCGATTGATCATTGACACTTTCATTGAATTGTCTCTCAAAAAAAAACTTGGAATGAAAAAGGTTGATGCGGAATGAGCACTAGGTTGTATTATTTCCAAAATAGAATGAAAGGGACCGATAATATAAAATTCGAGAAAGGAATGGGCACTAAATGAATAATTTGCAATGAAACTTAAAATAAAACTAAGAAACTCAAAATGGAATAAAAAAGTTGGATAATATAGGATTAAGAATATAAATACGCACTTCGATGAAAAAGAGGTACTCACTATTATTGCTATTAATGCACACACACACACACGAACAGTGATGATTTGGCTGGAGCTGGTGAAGAGACAACGTTCACGATTGCAGACTCGAGTGTGAATGATGTTGTGCGGCGTCATCGCTTTTATACGCTGGCAGAGTTACCTCGTGACTTGCTGATAGTAGACGCGGATGTTCTGGAAAATCCCATCTAAAACGACTACTGATAGCAATAATTCCTTGCGTCAATCTGATAACGTATTTTGTTTATGCGACTAGTTGGGTTTCTTGTGGTTTTGATAACCTCCAACGTTTCCTGTTATGCTGCTGATTGTGAAATTGTTGTTTTTTTGTTTTTGGAGTTTCAATAACCTTCAACGTTTCCTGTTATGCTGCTGATTGTGAAATTTGCTGTTGGGTTTTTTGTGGTTTTGATAACTTCCAACCTTATCTGTTATGCTGTTGATTGTGGAATTTGCTGTCGCTGCACCCGTGTAGAGATAAGCGCGCGCCAGCGATGGATATTATTTTCAACTCGAAGTTTCCTATCTCTGGAATGCATCTCTCGCTTCACACTATCTCGATAGATCCGTTGCAAAGATAAGCGCGCGCCAGCGATGGATATTATTTTCGACTCGAAGTTTCTTATCTCTGGAATGCATCTCTCGCTTCACTCTACCTCGATGGATCCGTTGCAAAGATAAGCGCGCGCCAGCGATGGATATTATTTTCGACTCGAAGTTTCTTATCTCTGGAATGCATCTCTCGTTTCACTCTACCTCGATGGATCCGTTGCAAAGATAAGCGCGCGCCAGCGATGGATATCCCGTTTGAATAGCATTAAAATAATTGAAATATCATGGAGGTCGGAATACCACAGTGCGTATATACGCTGTCTCATAATGCAAAGGTCCCTGGTTCAATTCTTCCCAGCGGTGACAGCTTTTCTTAATTTATTTATTCACGATGGCAACGTGACGACGTATGAATAATTTGAATTTCGCGCTGGTGTTTAGTGGGCGTGGCCTCCAACCAAATGCTGGACTCTGATTGGCCTAGGGGCCAGAACTGGCATAGCCCCTCTACTTCTACCACATAGAGAGAGTCCGAACACCTTATCACGAAAAACAAGAAAATTAGTACGACGTCATGACGCGGAATAATTCTAAGTTCATTGAAAAAAAAAGTGAATGACAAGTGTATGTTTCTCGCCAGAAATTCGATTGAAATCAAGACGACTAACGAAAGAGTCTTTATACATTGTTACTCAAAATTGCCTCTTTACTGGATGAGAAAAATTGGAAAAGTATTATTTCTAATGAAAATTTTTTAAGTCCAGATATTCGTATTTTCTCAAATATCCCGATAACGGCACGAAATAACGAAAATCTAAATCAATATATACCCCAACACCCCTGTCGACTTTCGCAACGGCGTACCACATCGAGAAAGTCCGAACATTGTATCACGAAAAACACAAAAATTAGTACGACGTCATGACGTGAAATAATTCTACGTTCATTGAAAAAAAAAAAGTGAGTGACAAGTGTATGTTTTTCGCCAGAAATACGGATGAAATCAAGACGACCAACAAAAAAGTCTTTACATTGTTACTCAAAATTGCCTGTTCACTTGCAGGAAAAAATTGGATAAGTATTGTTTTTGTTTAAATCTTTTTAAGTCCCGATATTCATATTTTCTCAAATATCTCGAGAACGGCAATAAATATCAAAAATCTGAATCAAAAAATACCCCAACACCCCTGTCGACTCTCGCAAAGGCCTACCACATGGAGAAAGTCCAAACACCGTATCACGAAAAACAAAAAAATTAGTACGACCAACGAAAAAGTCTATACATTGTTACTCAAAATTGCCTCTTTACTGGGAGAAAAAATTTGGAGAAGTATTATTTTTGTTTAAATCTTTTAAGTTCCGATATGCATATTTTCTCAAATATCTCGAGAACGGCAATAAATATCAAAAATCTGAATCGAAAAATACCCCAACACCCCTGTGGACTCTCGCAAAGGCCTACCACATGGAGAGAGTCCGAACACCGTATCACGAAAAACAAAAAAATTCGTACGATGTCATGACGCGAAATGATTCTGAGTTCAATGAAAAAAAGAAGTGAGTGACAAGTGTATGTTTTTTGCCCGAAATTCGATAGAAATCAAGACGACAAACGAAAAATTCTTTATACATTTTTACTCAGAATTGCCTCTTCACTGGGAAAAAATTGAAAAAATAATATTTTTGATGAAATTTTTCAAAGTCCTGATATTCATATTTTCTCAAATATCTCGAGAACGGCACAAAATATCGAAAATCTGAATCGAAAATTACTCCAACACTCATGTCGACTTCCGCAACGACCTACCACATGGAGAAAGTCCGAACATTATATCACGAAAAACAAAAAAATTTGTACGTCGTCATGACGCGAAATAATTCTGAGTTCATTGAAAGAAAAAGGTGAGTGACATGAATTGTATGTTTTTTGCCCAAAATTCGATAAAATTCAAGACGATCAACGAAAAATTCTCTATACATTTTTACTCAGAACTGCCTCTTTACTGGGAAAAAAATTGGAAAAGTAATATTTTTGATGAGATTTTTCCAAGTCCCGATATTCATATTTTCTCAAATATCTCGAGAACGGCACAAAATATCGAGAATCTAATTCGAAAAATACCCCAACATTCTTGTCGACTTTCGCAAAGGTTCACCACATGGAGAGAGTCCGAACACCGTATCACGAAAAACAAAAAAATTAGTACGACGTCATGACGCGGAATAATTCTTAGTTCATTGAAAAAAAAAAAGTGAGTGACAAGTGTATGTTTTTCCCCTGAAATTCAATTGAAATACAGACTACCAGAGAAAAAGTCTCTTAACATTGTTTCTCAAAATTGCCTCTTTACTGGGAGGATAAAATTGAAGTAGTATCATTTTTGATGAAATCTTCATAAGTCCCCGATATCCATATTTTCTCGAATATCTCGAGAACGGCAATAAATATAGAAAACCTAAATCGAAATATACTCCAACACCCCTGTCGACTTTCGCAACGGTCTACCACATGGAGAATATCCGAACAATGTATCACGAGAAACAAAAAAAATTGTACGTCGTCATGACGCGAAATAATTCTACGATCATTTGAAAAAAAAAAAAAAAGGTGAGTGACAGTTGTATGTTTTTTGCCCAAAATTCGATAAAAATCAAGACGATCAACGAAAAATTCTCTATACATTTTTACTCAGAATTGCCTCTACTGAAAAAAAAAATTGGAAAAGTAATATTTTTGATGAGATTTTCCCAAGTCCCGATATTCATATTTCCTCAAATATCTCAAAGTTCATTGAAAAAAAAAAGTGAGTGACGAGTGTATGTTTTTCGCCAGAAATTCGATTGAAATCAGGACGACAAACGAAAAATTCTTTATACATTTTTACTCAGAATTGCCTCTTCACTGGGAAAAAATTGAAAAAATAATATTTTTGATGAAATTTTTCAAAGTCCTGATATTCATATTTTCTCAAATATCTCGAGAACGGCACAAAATATCGAAAATCTGAATCCAAAATTACCCCAACACTCATGTCGACTTCCGCAACGACCTACCACATGGAGAAAGTCCGAACATTATATCACGAAGAACAAAAAAATTTGTACGTCGTCATGACGCGAAATAATTCTAAGTTCATTGAAAGAAAAAGGTGAGTGACATGAATTGTATGTTTTTTGCCCAAAATTCGATAAAATTCAAGACGATCAACGAAAAATTCTCTATACATTTTTACTCAGAACTGCCTCTTTACTGGGAAAAAAATTGGAAAAGTAATATTTTTGATGAGATTTTTCCAACTCCCGATATTCATATTTTCTCAAATATCTCGAGAACGGCACGAAATATCGAGAATCTAATTCGAAAAATACCCCAACATTCTTGTCGACTTTCGCAAAGGTTCACCACATGGAGAGAGTCCGAACACCGTATCACGAAAAACAAAAAAATTAGTACGACGTCATGACGCGGAATAATTCTTAGTTCATTGAAAAAAAAAAGTGAGTGACAAGTGTATGTTTTTCCCCTGAAATTCAATTGAAATACAGACTACCAGAGAAAAAGTCTCTTAACATTGTTTCTCAAAATTGCCTCTTTACTGGGAGGATAAAATTGAAGTAGTATCATTTTTGATGAAATCTTCATAAGTCCCCGATATCCATATTTTCTCAAATATCTCGAGAACGGCAATAAATATATAAAATCTAAATTGAAGAATACCCCAACGCCCCTGTCGACTTTTGCAATGGCATGGAGAAAATCCGAACAATGTATCACGAAAAACAAAAAAATTAGTACGACGTCATGACGCGAAATAATTTTAAGTTCATTGAAAAAAAGAAGTGAGTGACAAGTGTATGGTTTTCGCCCGAAATTCGATAGAAATCAAGACGACCAACGAAAAAGTCTCAATACATTGGTACTCAAAATTGCCTCCTTACTGGAAGAGAAAAATTGGAAAAGTAATATTTTTGATGAGAACGGCAATAAATATAGAAAACCTAAATCGAAATATACTCCAACACCCCTGTCGACTCTCGCAACGGTCTACCACATGGAGAATATCCGAACAATGTATCACGAGAAACAAAAAAAATTGTACGTCGTCATGACGCGAAATAATTCTACGATCATTTGAAAAAAAAAAAAAAAAAGGTGAGTGACAGTTCTATGTTTTTTGCCCAAAATTCGATAAAAATCAAGACGATCAACGAAAAATTCTCTATACATTTTTACTCAGAATTGCCTCTACTGAAAAAAAAAAATTGGAAAAGTAATATTTTTGATGAGATTTTCCCAAGTCCCGATATTCATATTTCCTCAAAAATCTCAAAGTTCATTGAAAAAAAAAAGTGAGCGACGAGTGTATGTTTTTCGCCAGCAATTCGATTGAAATCAAGACGACCAACAAAAAGTTCCATACATTGTTACTCAAAATTGCCTCTTAACTGGGAGGAAAAAATTGGAGAAGTATCACGAAAAACAAAAAAATTTGAACGACGTCATGACGCGAAATAATTCTGAATTCATTGAGAAAAAAAGTGAGTGACAAATGTATGTTTTTCGCCAGAAATTCGATTGAAATCAAGACGACCAACGAAAAAGTCTATACATTGTTACTCAAAATTGCCTCTTTACTGGGAGGAAAAAATTGGAGAAGTATTATTTTTGTTTAAATATTTTTAAGTCCCGATAATCATATTTTCTCAAATATCTCGAGAACGGCAATAAATATCAAAGATCTAGATCAAAAAATACCCCAACACCCCTGTCAACTTTCGCAAAGGCCTACCACATGGAGAAAGTCCGAACAACGTATCACGAAAAACAAAAAAATAAGTACGACGTCATAACGCGAAATAATTTTGAATTCATTGAAAAAAAAAGTGAGTGACAAGTGTATGCTTTTCGCCAGAAATTCGATTGAAAACAAGACGATCAACGAAAAAGTTGTTACTCAACATTGCCTCTTTACTGGGAGGAAAAGATTGGAGAAGTATTATTTTTGTTCAAATCTTTTTAAGTCTCGATATTTATATTTTCTCAAACATCTCGAGAACGGCAATGAATATCAAAAATTTGAATCATATATAAATACCCCAACACCCCTGTCGACTCTCGCAAAGGCCTACCACATGGAGAAAGTCCGAACACCGTATCACGAAAAACAAAAAAATCAGTACGACGTCATGACGCGAAATAATTCTGATTTCAATGGAAAAAAAAAGGTGAGTGACAATTGTATGTTTTTTGTCCAAAATTCGATAAAAAACCAAGACGATCAACGGAAATTTCTCTATACATTTCTACTCAGAATTGCCTCTTTACTGGAAAAAAAAATTGGAAAAGTAATATTTTTGATGAGATTTTTCCAAGTCCCGATATTCATATTTTGTCAAATATCTCGAGAATCTAATTCGAACAATACCCCAACATTCTTGTCGACTTTCGCAAAGGTTCACCACATGGAGAGAGTCCAAACACCGTATCACGAAAAACAAAAATATTAGAACGATGTCATGACGCGAAATAATTCTGAGTTCAATGAAGAAAACAAGTGAGTGACAAGTGTATGTTTTTTGCCCAAAATTCGATAGAAATCATGACGACCAACGAAAAATTCTTTATACATTTTTACTCAGAATTGCCTATTTACTGGAAAAAAAATTGAAAAAGTAATATTTTTGATGAAATTTTTCAAAGTCCCGATATTCATATTTTTCCAAATATCTCGAGAACGGCACAAAATATGGAGAATCTTAATCGAAAAATACCCCAACATTCTTGTCGACTTTCGCAAAGGTCTACCACATGGAGAGAGTCCGAACACCGTATCACGATAAACAAAAAAATTAGTACGACGTCATGACGCGAAATAATTCTGAATTCATTGAAAAAAAAAAGTGAGTGACAAGTGTATGTTTTTCGCCAGAAATTCGATCGAAATCAAGACGACCAACGAAAAAGTCTATACATTGTTACTCAAAATTGCCTCTCTACTGGCAGAAAAAAATTGGAGAAGTATTATTTTTGTTGAAATCTTTTAAGTCCCGATATTCATATTTTCTCAACTATCTCGAGAACGGCAATTAATATCAAAAATCTAAATCAAAAAATACCCCAACAGCCCTGTCGACTCTCGCTAAGGCCTATCACATGGAGAAAGTCCGAACACCGTATCACGAAAAACAGAAAAAAAATAGTACGACGTCATGACGCGAAATAATTCTGAGTTCAATGAAAAAAAGAAGTGAGTGACAAGTGTATGTTTTTTGCCCGAAATTCGATAGAAATGAAGACGACCAACGAAAAATTCTCAATACATTTTCACTCAGAATTGCCTCTTCACTAGGAAAAAAATTGAAAAAGTAATATTTTTGATGAAATTTTTCAAAGTCCCGATATTCATATCTTCTCAAATATCTCGAGAACGGCACAAAATATCGAAAACTGAATCGAAAAATACCCCAACACTCATGTCGACTTCCGCAACGACCTACCACATGGAGAAAGTCCGAACATTATATTGTAACGTTCATTTTCTACGTTAGGTATATATCCTCATTTAAACACATTGATAAGTAACCTACCCCCCATCAACTACCTGGTCATTCACTGTGAAGATACATCATTTGATTTCTTAGCAACTTAGTAATCAGTTGGCCGATTCAATATCCACTGGGAGCAGCGAGACAATGTTCAGCATACCTTTCAGCCCATCTGACTTCTATTGTGATTAACTTCTAATGAACGATCGCTACGTCCTGCACTGATTGGATTGATGGTATA
Organism: Phaedon cochleariae; assembly: GCA_918026855.4. Classification (NCBI taxonomy): domain Eukaryota; kingdom Metazoa; phylum Arthropoda; class Insecta; order Coleoptera; family Chrysomelidae; genus Phaedon; species Phaedon cochleariae. Next base: position 29,431,128 of record OU896708.1, read on the forward strand.
AAAGTGGGGCCGTGGGCACTGTACTATTATTTACGTTGTTTGAAATTTTCTGGTTATATTACTCCAGTGAAGTTAGCTGGAAGCGGTCTCAGAGCTGTTCTTCCTTTGGGTGATCATCGGTTCTCGTGCGTTCTCGCGCGCCCTCGTGCTAACTGTCAGTCAGGGAACAGTACCTCTTTCACGAAGTGTAGAAATTGTGGGGTAGTGTAAGGTGCGGTATGACGCAGAAATGACGCGGATTAAGGTGTGTTCGTGCTTGTGCGGGTTCCGCGAAATTTATGCGAATCGCAAAATATGGCATTTCCAACAGAATTCGACGTTTATGCTCATGCGACAAAATATACTGGAGATAGGGGTCTTGTTGTCATATATAATTTCTTTATTTCTGGTCTCACCATTGATAAAAGTTCATCAAATTGAAGGCACGTTACACGACAGTAATTGCAATATTTATTAGGGTCATTCAGTCGCATTCATCAAACAAGGCTGTACTAATGTTCCCAACATTGCAGCTCCTTTTTTTTGCTTCTGGGTACATCATAAGTTCTATATAGAGACGATACAGATGATACTGTGGAATCAATTCGTGCAGGCGTGGACATACCTTTATCTGCTGCGCCCTCTCTCCTTGCCTCCTGTCCCTGAAGGGATGTGATAACTTGGTATATGTATCTATCAAGTTATCGAATCATCAAGAAAAACTCATGAGGACACTTAGATATAGATTTATTCTATTCTAAAAAATACATCCATCTATCAAGAGAGTTGTATCTAGATTATCCTGAAATGTTTTACTAAACCATGCCCCTGAATATTTGCCGTGCTTATTATAATAACATTTCCTAAAACTATAACAATAATTACCTTGAGAAGGTGTACTAGATATTTTCGATGTTTCAATTGAATTTGTTTATGTTCCACTTCATCTATCCACTACACCTCCCCTGGGAAAGAAAAGATAAAAAAATACAATATAACTATTTTTTTCGTGTTTCCTAATTAATTCATTCATGGTACGGCTTGATTCTATTTTTATGAACTTATGTCCTTTTGTTATTGATATCTAGAATTATGTTAAGACCTTTTTCTCCTAATACTATATAAGGACCTTTGTAAACTACCTCTAATTTCGTTCCTGTGTCATTCTTCACGATAACTTTGCTTCCTATCTCATAAAATTTAGGTTTTGTACAATTTTTATCGAATAGTTCCTTTCTCTTGTGCTTAGATTTCAACAAATTATCTCTTGCATCTTTACAAGCTACATGTAGACGATATTTTAGTTCATTGGGATAATTTTCGAAATTATAAAGGGGGTCAATTTTCTCGGAAATATTGGATGGTAGTCGGCTATGTTTCCCAAAAACAAGTTCGTATGGGGTATACTTAGTTTCAGAATGCACTGTATTATTAAAAGCAAAACACCAATATGGAACCCAATGGCTCCACGAATCTGGATATTTTGACAGCTGATTTCTTAGGTAAGCGCCTAAATGCTTGTGCGAATTTTCAAGAGCACCTAACGTCTCATGATGATACGCACTGGAATTGAGGTGGTTTACCGATAGAAGTTTGCAACATTCCCGGAAAACTGCCGATAAAAACTCCGTTCCCCTGTCCGTTACGATGTCTTTTGGGGCTCCATACCGCAAGATGAAGTTATCTACAAAAGATTTTGCCACTGTAGCAGCTTGGCAGTGGATACCCTTCGACAAATTTAGTCAGTTCACATTGTATCGTTAATATGTACTGATTATTATCGTTTGTTTGGTTCAAAGGTCCGACTAAATCTGAAATTTTTTTTTGAAATGCTGTGGTAGCTGTAGTAGTGATTGCTAACGGTTCCTTATTAGGCCTTGAATGTTTGTACCGTTGACAATCCTTACATTCTTGACAAAAATTTCTGCATCATGTTTGAGACCTGGCCAGAAATAATATTTCCTAATATTATTGAACATGCGATTAACCCCAGCATGCCCGTTTGTTGGTAGTATGTGATAGTCATTTAATATTAACTGTCTAGTTTCATTGTCTTCGATTTTCTGTAGTCCTTCAACAATACAAATATTTATACCGGCATTTGTCAATTTTTCTTTCATTCGAGATATCTCTTTTAATAATTCTGCGCTATAATCATTATTTTTTATTATGCATTATTCTGGAATTTTATATTTTGTGCACATGTTTACCCGATCTCTCAACGACGCGTCTAGAGCTGACGTTGATCGAGATTCCTGATATTTTATGAATATTTTCCGATTACACTTATATCGTACATCGTATATTCTGTTTTATGCAAAAACTTATTTTTGCCTGCTGTCGTTTTGGCAAAGTCAGCCTCAGAAATTGCTTGCAATTCCACAGACTCGCTAGGTCTTTTCAACAATTCTACGAATCCAGGGTGATCAATCCTATCCTCAATGAAATTATTAGAGTCATCATTTATGTCGGCTTTTTGTGAGGTCAGTTTGTCTCTAGCTTGCGCTCGCGTCATCACGCGTATGTTACTAGTTGTTACTGCATTACTCATGCCTTTCAATTCGTCCGAGTCTAATACTATGCGTGACAATGCGTCAGCCGTAACGTTGTCCGCCCCTTTGACGTATTCTATAGTAAAGTCGTATTCCTCTAGTGTTAGTCTAGATTTTGTTAGTCGGCTGGAAGGATTTGTCATTCCGAAAAGGTAAATTAACGGTCTATGGTCAGTCAAGATGTGAAATTTACGTCCGAATAAATACGGTCTGAAGTGTTTTACCCCGAAAACTATTGCCAGTAGTTCTTTTTCAATTACGCAATAATTAGATTCGGCTTTGTTCAACGCGCGACTTGCATAAGCGACTGATCTGTCATCAGAATTAGACAGAACTGCACCTATTGCATACCCGGATGCATCTGTTCTGAGAATAAAACGATTGGCTTCTGAAAAATCCGGATATTGCAACACGGCGGGGTTCATGAGTGCTTGCTTTAGCTTTTCGAACCAGTTTTGACATGTTTCATTCCAATGAAATGTACCATTTTTTCTGGTTGATTTATTTAGTGGATCTACGATGTCAGCGAAATTTTTATCGAATTTTCTATAATAATTAGCAAATGCGACGAATCTCTTCGTCTCATTAGAATCCTTCGGTGCTGGATATTGTTTAATTGAAACTTATTTTTTCTGGATCAGGTGATATTCCGGCCGGTGAAATCACATGTCCCAGATATAATATTTCCTTTTTAAGGAAATCGCACTTACTCGGATTCAATTTAAGATTGACTTCTCTAAGTCGTTGTAAAACATTAACGAGATTTTTATTGTGATTCACCAAATTATTTCCAAAAATTATAAAGTCGTCTAAATAAATGAAACATGATTCGTAGTTCAAACCGGACATTGCTATTGTCATGACTCGTGAAAATACACTAGCACTAATTTTCATCCCCATTGGTGGTCTTTTCAGTTGATACTGGCCACGCTCTGTTGTAAATGCCGTATAGGGTCGACTAGAGGGCTCTAATTCAACCTGATAGTAGCCCTGCGAAAGATCGAGATGTGAAAAATATACCGGCCCGGAAAGTGAATCTGATATTTCAGATATACATGGTAACGGAAAGTTTTCGTCTTGTATCCGTGCATTCAGTAACCGATAATCAATCAATCAACCGATAGTCGATTACTATTCTCCACTTTTTTGCTCTGCTTTGGTCAGCTTTTTTGGGAACGATCAGAAGTGGTGAAGACCATTCGGATCTCGCCTCTTCAATGATTCCATCTTGTAACATCTTATCTTCTTGTCTATGAATTAATATTTTTTGCGCGTGTGGCAGACGGTACGGTTTGACATAAACTGGTGTCGCATCTTTTTGAAGGTGGATTTTTTGTTTTGAAACATTCGTTACTGACAAAGCATCACCTTCAAGATGAAACACGTCCGCGAATTTTGCACTAATTTTTTGTATGGAGTCGCTTTCTTCTTTATTTAATGATTTTACGCTAACTAAATCTAATAATTTATCAACTCGATCCACTGATAAGCTGTTATCGTCATATTTGAAGATTTGGTATTCTGAAGACTTTTGTAATGTTGGCCTATAATTCTTGAGTGTAACTACCTCATCATTGACATTGAGAAATCTGACAGGTATTTTATTATCCTCCGGTATAGCTATAGCTCCCGCTACATACACTCCTTCCGATAATTCTTTCGCTGAAATCACACACTCATCTGTGCTATCAACGTCGAAATATTTTATAATTTCACATCGAGCCGGGATAGAAGTATAATAATCATATTGAGATTGTAGAGGTACGGAAATTTTTTTGTCCTCGACCCAAAATGAAAACATAAATTTTTCATAGTCAATTGTGGCTGCATATTTGGCGAAAAAATCAGAACCTAACACTCCATGCATTCCACTTCCAAACTCGTCAACAACTAGGACCTCGTGAATAAATATTACATCTTCTAACTTCAGTTGTATTTTAGAACACCCTGTAGATACTGTTGAACCAGCTATGCCATTTATCCCCACTTTCCTAGAACTGTCCAAGAATTCCTTCTTGTCGAGATATTTATCAAAAATTACACTAATAGAAGCTCCTGTATCTAGTAAAAAAATTAGTTCATTCATTCCATACCACATTACCACGAAATTCATTCCATGCATACTAACAATTATTTCATCTGTCGTTTCGCATTTATTCTGTGTAGGCACGAAAAAACCGCTCGCTTCTCGGTCTTTCCTGCTCATATGTCGTGCTATTATTGTTTTGCATTTCTTCGGTTTGTGCAAAATAAGCCCTACGATGTGTGTTATTCGAACCTCTGTTATAATAATTATTACTAGTATTACTACTTAGCCGTCTAGTGTTTCCGCGACCTTGACCTACACGATTATTCGAATTCGTGTACGATGTGTTACTAGCGTTCCTATGATGTTGCCTACCTCTATAACCGTTTCTTTGATTGTTATGATAAGACCCGCGACTTGAATGAAAATTTCTCTGGTTATTTCGGTGGTAACCACGATTAGAGAATGTTGTTATTTCTACCACGAATGTGAAACATCTGAGATGAAGAACTACAAGCTTTTGATCTTCCCTCATCTTTTGCTCCACTTATAGCATCTTTCAGATTACTATAGTTTCTTGATTTGACTATGGTACGTAATTCACTGTTCCCAAGACCATTTGCGAAAGTATCAATTGCAACTTTCTCGTTAACCTTTCTCAAAGTTCCTAGTGCATTCTCATCATGATCCGCTTGAGCTAAAGTTAAGTTAACCATGAGTTGTTCAATCGTTTTTCCAAAATTGTCAATAGATCTATCATTTTGTTTCATACTGTGCAACTCCAGAGACAATGAAGTTGCTGATTTTCTTGTTATTAAATGAATTTTCATGTCGTTTATCAAATCTTCCGTGGTGTTATATGATTTGTCCAAGCGTAACTTAGCATTTTGTGATATTTTTACTTTCAAAACATAGTTGACGAGAAGCTTTTTGCCATCACCATCCAATAATTCGCTGTACAGTTCAATAGCGTCAATTAACTGATTGGTTATGTCCTCAGTGCCATCCATAGAGGGCAACAAGGACGTCGCTGTCCTGAGGTCGAATTTCTCACTCATTATTGAGTTTCCTAAAGCCAACTGATTCTCAGAAATGCTTTGTAACCTACCTAGCAATTTTGAGCGGGTTCCTACAATGATAGCTTCGGTATTTTTCACTAAAATTTTGATTTGTTTTATAATGTCTGGATCATTTGGTCCCCTATTAAATTCTTCCTTGATATGACCTAATTCTTCAGCTAAGTTAGAGATACTCTCAAGTTTGTCATTAACTAGTGTCAAATTTTGACGCCTCATCATTCATCTAATTATTCCTACTACCTATCTATATACTATAAATACTAAAATCTCTGCTTACATACAATCTTCAACTCGCAGCATCTTCTACTCTGCTCCGTTTCTCCTTCTTCCTAGTACTTTTCTTCTTCCAACTTCATTTGATGCGCTTGTCCTCACAATTTTGTCCTTTTTTTCACTGTCTATGTACACTGTTCTGCAGCACTTTGTCTATAGTCAATCGGTTGCGTTTTAAACTTGCTCTTGGCTTCTAGCTAACTCACGCCAAATTTTCTTCTCCAGCATCACCTTCATTCTACTATATATCCATGCGAAAACCGCCACAATGAGTATACAAACGGCAACAACTCCAACAATTTCTCCGAGGTTGAAATTATGACCCGTGGCACCATCACCTGATACTCCACC
>OU896708.1:29437887-29544655 GCA_918026855.4 Phaedon cochleariae
AGACAGCAACAGATATTCCATGAATCTCCCTATCATATTCCTTTTGGAATATTGGAATATTCTAGAAATAATCTGGAATATTCCGGAATATCTGTGGAATATTCTCTAAATATGCGAATGGGAATTCCTCAGATAATCATAGAATATACCCGAAAGAATATTCTATGTTGAATGTTCCTGGAATATTCCAATAAACATATTCTAAAATAAGAAAAGTGAGCCAAGTAGGGATCGAACTCGTGACCTCAAGACTATCAGAGCAACGCCTTGACCACTAGGCCAGTAATCGAATTGAATAATGTTATACATATCAAGTTCTTGTGAGAGCATTGTTCGAAATCAGATCATAAACACTTTTCGTTTCAAAATCCCCTTACATCTAATTGATGTTCGATACTCACATCTCTGAAATAATAAATGGTATTTATGTGTTGAGAAACATAGGAATATTCATGGAATATTTCAAGAATATACACCACAGAATATTCAGTTGAGAATATTTCATGAATATACCGCACAGAATATTCAGTTGGGTATATTTCATGAATATACCGCACAGAATATTCAGTTGGGTATATTCCATGAATATACAACAGAGGATATTCAGTTGGGAATATTCCTGGAAGATTCATACCTGAATATTCCCTGAACATGTCCGACTATTCACTTTGGAATATTCCTTTTAGATGTTCCAGAGGCATGTATATATTCTAGGAATAATCGATGAATATTCGGAATATACTCCTCCTTTTTAGCATATTTAGAGAATATTCTATGAATATCCAGTGCTGTCTGGGAAAGGCCCACCACATGGAGAAAGTCCGAACACCGTATCACGAAAAACAAAAAAATTAGTACGACGTCATGACGCGAAATAATTCTGAGTTCAATGAGAAAAAGAAGTGAGTGACAAGTGTATGTTTTTTGCCCGAAATTCGATAGAAATCAAGACGACCAACCAAAAAGTCTCTTTACATTGGTACTCAAAATTGCCTCTTTACTGGAAGAGAAAAATTGGAAAAGTATTATTTCTGATGAAATTTTTTTTAAGTCCCGATATTCATATTTTCTCAAATATCTCGAGAATGGCACAAAATATCGAAAACCTGAATCGAAAAATACCCCGAAACTCCTGTAGACTTCCGCAACTACCTACCACATGGAGAGAGTCCGAACATTATATCACGAAAAACAAAAAAATTTGTACGTCCTCATGACGCGAAATAATTCTAAGTTCATTGAAAAAAGGAAGTGCGTGATGAGTGAAATCAAGACGACCAACGAAAAAGTATCAATACATTGGTATTACTCAAAATTGCCTCTTTACTGGTTGAAAAAATTGGAAAAGTATCATTTTTGATAAATTTTTCTCAAGTCCCGATATTCATATTTTCTCAAATATCTCGAGAACGGCACAAAATATCGAAAATCTGAATCGAAAAATACCCCAACACTCCTGTCGAGTTCCGCAATGACCTACCACATGGAGAAAGTCCGAACACCGTATCACGAAAAACAAAAAAACTAGTACGACGTCATGACGCGAAATAATTCGAAGTTCATTGAAAGAAATAGTGAGTGACAAGTGTACGTTTTTCGCCTGAAATTTGATAGAGATCAAGACGACCAACGAATCAACCAAGTCTCTATACATTGTTACTCAAAATTGCCTCTTTACTGGAAAAAAAATCGGAAAAGTATTATTTTTGATGACATTTTCCAAAGTCCCGATATTCATATTTCCTCAAATATCTCGGGAACGGCACAAAATATCGAAAATCTAAATCGAATTAAACCCCAACACCCCTATCGACTTTCGCAACGGCCTACCACATGAAGAAAGTCCGAACATTATATCACGAAAAACTAAAAAATTAGTACGACGTCATGACGCGAAATAATTCTAGGTTCATTGAAAACAAGAAGTGAGTGACAAGTGTATGTTTTTTGCCCAAAATTCAATCGAAATCAAGACTACCAACGGAAAAGTCTCTTAACATTGTTACTCAAAATTGCCTCTTTACTCGGAGGAAAAAATTGGAGTAGTATTATTTTTAATGAAATCTTCTCAAGTCCCCGATATCCATAGTCAAAGTCAAAGTCAAAAAGTGCTTTATTGTTTGAGAATGAGATTCTCGTAACAAAGCATGGACGATCAAAATGTAAAATATGAAAAAATATCGAATAATATAAATATGAGTCATTACCAAGTTACAAGTACTTATACGTTGATGAATGAAAACAACATTACAAATAATAAACTAACAAGAAACAAACACTAGACAATAAATTTAAAGCCTAAATTATGTCGAGGCAGAGCCTGCTTGTGGGGGATCAATAAAGTCAGTTGGATGATGAACAACTTAGAAAGTAGTATCTGCTAGGAATTGGTCAACGGCATAATATGCCTTTTTGATCAGTAATTTTTTTTACAGTTTTTTTAATCTGCAATGTAATGAAATTTTCTCAAATATTTCGAGAATGGCAATAAATATATGAAATCTAAATTAAAGGATACCCCAACGCCCTTGTCGACTTCCGCAAAGGCATGGAGAAAATCCGAACAATTAATCACGAAAAACAAAAAAAATTAGTACGACGTCATGACGCGAAATAATTCTAAGTTCATTGAAAAAAACAAGTAAGTGACAAGTGTATGTTTTTCGCCCAAAATTCGATAGGAATCCAGACGACCAACGAAAAAGTCTCAATACATTGGTACTCAAAATTGCCTCTTTACTGAAAGAAAGAAATTGGAACAGTAATATTTTTGATGAGATTTTTCAAAGTCCCGATTTTCATATTTTCTCAAATATCTCGAGAACGGCACAAAATATCGAGAATCTGAATCGAAAAATACCCCAACATTTTTGTCGACTCTCGCAAAGGTCTACCACATGGAGAGAGTCCGAACACCGTATCATGAAAAACAAAGAAATTAGTACGAAGTCATGACGCGGAATAATTCTGAGTTCAATGAGAAAAAGAAGTGAGTGACAAGTGTATGTTTTTCGCCAGAAATTCGATTGAAATCAAGACGACCAACGGAAAAGTCTATACATTGTTACTCAAAATTGCCTCTTTACTGGGAGGAAAAAATTGGAGAGGTATTATCTTTGTTTAAATCTTTTCAAGTCCCGATATTCATATTTTCTCAAATATCTCGAGAACGGCAATAAATATCAAAAATCTAAATCAAAAAATACCCCAACAGTCCTGTCGACTCTCGCAAAGGCCCACCACATGGAGAAAGTCCGAACACCGTATCACGAAAAACAAAAAAATTAGTACGACGTCATGACGCGAAATAATTCGAAGTTCATTGAAAAAAATAGTGAGTGACAAGTGTACGTTTTTCGCCTGAAATTTGATAGAGATCAAGACGACCAACGAAAAAGTCTCTATACATTGTTACTCAAAATTGCCTCTTTACTGGAAAAAAAATCGGAAAAGTATTATTTTTGATGACATTTTTCAAAGTCCCGATATTCATATTTTCTCAAATATTTCGGGAACGGCACAAAATATCGAAAATCTAAATCGAATTAAACCCCAACACCCCTGTCGACTTTCGCAACGGCCTACCACATGAAGAAAGTCCGAACATTATATCACGAAAAACTAAAAAATTAGTACGACGTCATGATGCGAAATAATTCTAGGTTCATTGAAAAAAAGAAGTGAGTGACAAGTGTATGTTTTTTGCCCGAAATTCAATTGAAATCAAGACTACCAACGGAGAAGTCTCTTAACATTCTTACTCAAAATTGCCTCTTTACTCGGAGGATAAAATTGGAGTAGTATTATTTTTAATGAAATCTTCTCAAGTCCCTGATATCCATAGTCAAAGTCAAAGTCAAAAAGTGCTTCATTGTTTGAGAATGAGATTCTCGTAACAGAGCATGGACGATCAAAATGTAAAATATGAAAAAATATCGAATAATATAAATATGAGTCATTACCAAGTTACAAGTACTTATACGTTGATGAATGAAAACAACAAAACAAATGATAAACTAACAAGAAACAAACACTAGACAATAAATTTTGAGCTTAAATTATGTCGAGGCAGAGCCTGCTTGTGGGGGATCAATAAAGTCAGTTGGATAATAAACAACTTAGAAAGTAGTATCTGCTAGGAATTGGTCAACAGCATAATATGCCTTTTTGATCAGTAATTTTTTTTACAGTTTTTTTAATCTGCAATGTAATGAAATTTTCTCAAATATCTCGAGAATGGCAATAAATATATGAAATCTAAATTGAAGAATACCCCAACGCCCCTGTCGACTTTCGCAATGGCATGGAGAAAATCCGAACAATTTATCACGAAAAACAAAAAAATTAGTACGACGTCATGACGCGAAATAATTCTAAGTTCATTGAAAAAAACAAGTGAGTGACAAGTGTATGTTTTTCGCCCAAAATTCGATAGAAATCCAGACGACCAACGAAAAAGTCTCAATACATTGGTACTCAAAATTGCCTCTTTACTGGAAGAAAAAAATTGGAAAAGTAATATTTTTGATGAGATTTTTCAAAGTCCCGATTTTCATATTTTCTCAAATATCTCGAGAACGGCACAAAATATCAAGAATCTGAATCGAAAAATACCCCAACATTTTTGTCGACTCTCGCAGAGGTCTATCACATGGAGAGAGTCCGAACACCGTATCATGAAAAACAAAGAAATTAGTACGAAGTCATGACGAGGAATAATTCTAAGTTCATTGAAAAAAAAAAGTGAGTGACAAGTGTATGTTTTTCGCCAGAAATACGATTGAAATCAAGACGACCAACGAAAAAGTCTATACATTGTTACTCAAAATTGCCTCTTTACTGGGAGGAAAAAATTGAAGAGGTATTATTTTTGTTTAAATCTTTTTAATTCCCGATATTCATATTCTCTCAAATATCTCGAGAACGGATATGAATATCAAAAATCCAAATCAAAAATACCCCAACACCCCTGTTCACTCTCGCAAAGGCCTACCACATGGAGAAAGTCCGAACACCGTATCACGAGAAACAAAAAAATTAGTACGACGTCATGACGCGAAATAATTCTGAATTCATTGAAAAAAAAAGTGAGTGACAAGTGTATGTTTTTCGGCAGAAATTCGATTGAAATCAGGACGACCAACGAAAAAGTCTCCACATTGTTACTCAAAATTGCCTCTTCACTGGGAGGAAAAAATTGGAGAAGAAATATTTTTGTTTATATCTTTTCAAGTCCCGATATCCATATTTTCTCAAATATCTCGAGAACGGCAATGAATATCAAAAATCTAAATCAAAAAATACCCCAACACCCCTGTCGACTCTCGCAAAGGCCTACCAAATGAAGAAAGTCCAAACATTGTATCACGAAAAACAAAAAATTAGTACGACGTCATGACGCAAAATAATTTTGAGTTCAATGAAAAAAAGAAGTGAGTAACAAGTGTATGTTTTTCCTCCGGAATTCAATAGAAATCAAGACGAACAACGAAAAAGTCTTCATACATTGGTACTCAAAATTGCCTCTTTACTGGAAGAGAAAAATTGGAAAAGTATTATTTCTGATGAAATTTTTTCAAGTCTCGATATTCATATTTTCTCAAATATTTCGAGAACGGCACAAAACATCGAAAATCTGAATCAAAAAATACCCCAACACCCCTGTCGACTTCCGCATTGACCTACCACATGGAGAGAGTCCGAACACCGTATCACGCAAAACAAAAAAACTAGTACGACGTCATGACGCGGAATAATTCGAAGTTCATTGAAAAAAATAGTGAGTGACAAGTGTACGTTTTTCGCCTGAAATTCGATAGAGATCAAGACGACCAACAAAAGAGTTTCCATACATTGTTACTCTAAATTGCCTCTTTACTAAAAAAAAAATCGGAAAATTATTATTTTTGATGAAATTTCTCAAAGTCCCGATATTCATATTTTCTGAAATATCTCGAGAACGGCACAAAATATCGAAAATCTAAATCGAAAAATACCTCAACACCCCCATCGATTTTCGCAACGGCCAACCACATGAAGAAAGTCCGAACATTATATCACAAAAAACTAAAAAATTAGAACGACGTCATGACGCGAAATAATTTCAGGTTCATAGAAGAAAAGAAGTGTGACAAGTGTATGTTTTTCGCCCGAAATTCAATTGAAATCAAGACTACCAACCAAAAAGTCTCTTTACATTGTTACTCAAACTTGGCTCTTTACTGGGAGGATAAAATTGGAGTAGTATTATTTTTGATGAAATCTTCTTAAGTCCTTAATATCCATATTTTCTCAAATATCTCGAGAACGGCAATAAATATCAAAAATCTGAATCAAAGAATACCCCAACGCCCCTGTCAACTTTCGCAAAGGCATGGAGAAAGTCCGAACAATGTATCACGAGAAACAAAAAAATTAGTACGACGTCATGACGCGAAATAATTCTAAGTTCATTGAAAAAAAGAAGTGAGTGAAAAGTGTATGTTTTTCACCCGGAATTCGATAGAAATCAAGACGACCAACGAAACAGTCTCAATACATTGGTACTCAAAATTGCCCCTTTACTGGAAGAGAAAAATTGGAAAAGTATTATTTCTGATGAAATTTTCTTAAGTCCCGATATTCATATTTTCTCAAATATCTCGAGAACGGCACAAAATATCAAAAATCTGAATCGAAAAATACCCCAACACTCCTGTCGACTTCCTCAACGGCCTACCACATGGAGAAAGTCCGAACATTATATCACGAAAAACAAAAAAAATTGTACGTCGTCATTACGCGAAATAATTCTAAGTTCATTGAAAATAAAAAAAGGTGAGTGACTATTGAATGTTTTTTGCCCAAAATTCGATAAAAATCAAGACGATCAACGAAAAATTCTCTATACATTTTCACTCAGAATTGCCACTTTACTGGAGAAAAAATTGTGAAAGTAATATTTTTGATGAGATTTTTCCAAGTCCCGATATTCATATTTTCTCAAATATCTCGAGAACGGCACAAAATAACGAGAATCTAAATCGAAAAATACCCCAACATCCTTGTCGACTTCCGCAAAGGTCTACCACATGGAGAGAGTCCGAACACCGTATCACGAAAAACAATATAAATCAGTACGACGTCATGACGCGAAATAATTCTATGTTCATTGAAAAAAAAAAGGTGAGTGACAAGTGTATGTTTTTCGCCAGAAATCCGATTGAAATCAAGACGACCAACAAAAAAGTCTATTGATTGTTACTCAAAATTGCCTCTTTACTGGGAGGAAAAAATTGGAGAAGTATTATTGCTGTTTAAATCTTTTCAAGTCCCGATATTCATATTTCCTCAAATATCTCGAGAACGGCAATAAATATCAAAAATCTGAATCAAAAAATACCTCAACACCCCTGTCGACTTTCGCCAAGGCCTACCACATGGAGAAAGTCCAAACACCGTATCACGAAAAACAAAGAAATTAGTACGTCATGACGCGAAATAATTCTGAATTCATTGAAAACAAAAGTGAGTGACAAGTGTATGTTTTTCGGCAAAAATTCGATTGAAATCAAGACGACCAACGAAAGAGTCTATACATTGTTACTCAAAATTGCCTCTTTACTGGGAGGAAAAAATTGGAGAAGTATTATTTTTGTTTAAATCTTTTCAAGTCCCGATATTCATATTTTCTCAAATATCTCGAGAACGGCAATGAATATCAAAAATCTAAATCAAAAAATACCCCAACACCCCTGTCGACTCTCGCAAAGGCCTACCACATGGAGAAAGTCCGAACACCGTATCACGAAAAACAAAAAAATTAGTACGACGTCATGACGCGAAATAATTCTGAGTTCAATGAAAAAAAAAAAGGTGAGTGACAATTGTATGTTTTTTGCCCAAAATTCGATAAAAATCAGGACGATCAACGAAAAATTCTCTATACATTTTTACTCAGAATTACCTCTTTACTGGAAAAAAAAATTGGAAAATCAATATTTATGATGAGATTTTTCCAAGTCCCGATATTCATATTTTTTTCAAATATCTCGAGAACGGCACAAAATATCGAGAATCTAAATCGAAAAATACCCCAACATTCTTGTCGACTTTCGCAAAGGTCTACCACATGGAGAGAGTCCAAACACCGTATCACGAAAAACAAAAAAATTAGTACGACGTCATGACGCGAAATAATTCAAAGTTCATTGAAAAAAAAAATTGAGTGACAAGTGTATGTTTTTCTCCCGAAATTCGATAGAAATCAAGACGACCAACAAAAAAGTCTCTATACTTTGTTACTCAGAATTGCCTCTTCACTAGAAGAGAAAAATTGGGAAAGTATTATTTCTGATGAAAATTTTTTAAGTCCCGATATTCATATTCTCTCAAATATCCCGATAACGGCACGAAGTATCGAAAATCTGAATCAAAAAATACCTCAACATTCTTGTCGACTTTCGCGAAGGTCTACCACATGGAGAGGGTCCGTACACCGTATCACCAAAAACAAAAAAATTAGTACGACGTCATGACGCGGAATAATTCTAGTTCATTGAAAAAAAGAAGTGAGTGACGAGTGTATGTTTTTCGCCAGAAATTCGATTAAAATCAAGACGACCAATGAAAAAGTCTATACACTGTTACTCGAAATTGCCTCTTTACTGGGAGGAAAAAAATTGGAGAAGTATTATTTTTGTTCAAATCTTTTCAAGTCCCGATATTCATATTCTCTCAAATATCTCGAGAACGGCAATGAATATCTTAAATCTAACTCAAAAAATACCCCAACACCTTTATCGACTTTCGCAACGGCCTACCACATGGAGAATGTCTGAACATTGTATCACGAAAAACACGAAAATTAGTACGACGTCATGACGCGGAATAATTCTGAAATCATTGAAAAAAAAAGTGAGTGACAAGTGTATGTTTTTCGCCAGAAATTCGATTGAAACAAGACGACTAACGAAAAAGTCTCTATACATTGGTACTTAAAATTGCCTCTCTACTGAAAGAGAAAAATTGGAAAAGTATTATTTCTGATGAAATTTTTTCAAGTCTCGATATTCATATTTTCTTAAATATCTCGAGAACGGCACAAAATATCGAAAATCTGAATCGAAAAATACCCCAACACTCCTGTCGACTTCCGCAACGCACATGGAGAAAGTCTGAACATTATATCACGAGAAACAAAAAAATTTGTACGTCGTCATGACGCGAAATAGTTCATTGAAAAAAAAAAGGTGAGTGACAATTGTATGTTCTTTGCCCAAAATTCGGTGAAAATCAAGACGATCAACGAAAAATGCTTTATACATTTTTACTCAGAATTGCCTCTTTACTGGGAAAAAAATTGGAAAAGTAATATTTATGATGAGATTCTTCCAAGTCCCGATATTCATATTTTCTCAAATATTTTGAGAACGGCATACAATATCGAGAATCTGAATCGAAGAATACCCCAACATTCTTGTCGACTTTCGCAAAGGTCTACCACATGGAGAGAGTCCGAACACCGTATCACGAAAAACAAAAAAATTAGTACGACGTCATGACGCAGAATAATTCTAAGTTCATTGAAAAAAAAAGTGAGTGACAAGTGTATGTTTTTCGCCAGAAATTCGATTTAAATCAAGACGACCAACAAAAGAGTCTCTACATTGTTACTCAAAATTGCCTCTTTACTGGGAGGAAGAAATTGGAGAAGTAATATTTTTGTTTAAATCTTTTTAAGTCCCGATATTCATAGTTTCTCAAATATCTCGAGAACGGCAATAAATATCAAAAATCTAAATCAAAAAATACCCCAACACCCCTGTCGACTCTCGCAAAGGCCTACCACATGGAGAAAGTCCGAACACCGTATCACGAAAAACAAAAAAATTATTACGACGTCATGACGCGAAATAATTTTGAGTTCAATGAAATAAAGAAGTGACTGACAAGTGTATGTTTTTCGCCCTGAATTTGATAGAAATCAAGACGATCAACGAAAAAGTCTCTATACATTGGTAATCAGAATTGCCTCTTTACTGGAAGAGAAAAATTGGAAAAGTATTATTTCTGATGAAATTTTTTTTAAGTCCCGATATTCATATTTTCTCAAATATCTCGAGAACGGCACGAAATATCGAAAATCTGAATTGAAAAATACCCCGAAACTCCTGTAGACTTCCGCAACGACCTACCACATGGAGAGAGTCTGAACATTATATCACGAAAAACAAAAAAATTTGTACGTCGTCATGACGCGAAATAATTCTAAGTTCATTGAAAAAAGGAGGTGCGTGATAAGTGTATGTTTTTCGCCCGTAATTCGATACAAATCAAGACGACCAACGAGAAAGTCTCTATACATTGTTACTCAAAATTGCCTCTTTACTGGAAGAGAAAGATTGGAAAAGTATTATTTCTGATGAAATTTTTTTAAGTCCTGATATTCATATTTTCTCAATTATCCCGATAACGGCACGAAATATCGAAAATCTAAATCAAAATATACCCCAACACCCCTGTCGACTCTCGCAACGGCGTATCACATCGAGAAAGTCCGAACATTGTATCACGAAAAACACAAAAATTAGTACGACGTCATGACGCCAAATAATTCTAAGTTCATTGAATGAAAAAGGGTGTGAGTGACAAGTGTATGTTTTTCGCCCGAAATTCGATTGAATTCAAGGCGACCAACGAAAAAAGTCTCAATACATTGTAACTCAGAATTGCCTCTTCACTGGAAGAAAAAAATTGGTGAAGTATTATTTTTGATGAAATTTTTCAAAGTCCCGATGTTCATATTGTCTCAAATATCTCGAGAACGGCACAAAATATCGAGAATCTAAATAAAAAAATACCCCAACATTCTTATCGACTCTCGCAAAGGCCTACCACATGGAGAGAGTCCAAACACCGTATCACGAAAATCAAAAAAATTAGTACGACGTCATGACGCGGAATAATTCTGAGTTCATTGAAAAAAAAAGTGAGTGATAAGTGTATGTTTATCGCCCAAAATTCGATAGAAATAAAGACGACCAAAAAAAAAATCTCTATACATTGTTACTCAGAATTGCCTCATTACTGGGAGAAAAAAATTGGAAAAGTATTATTTTTGATGAAATTTTTTCAAGTCCTGATATTCATATTCCCTCAAATATCTCGAGAACGGCAATGAATATCGAAAATATATTTCAAAAAATACCCCAACACCTTCATCGACTTTCGCAACGGCCTACCACATGGAGAAAGTCCGAACATTATACCACGAAAAACAAAAAAATTAGTACGACGTCATGACACGGAATAATTCTGAATTCATTGAAAAAAAAATAGAGTGACAAGTGTATGTTTTTTGCCCGAAATTCGATAGAAATCAAGACGACCAACGAAAAAGTCTCTATACTTTGTTACTCAAAATTGCCTCTTCACTAGAAGGGAAAAATTGGGAAAGTATTATTTCTGATGAAATTTTTTTAAGTCCCGATATCCATATTTTCTCAAATATCCCGATAACGGCACGAAGTATCGAAAATCTGAATCAAAAAATACCCCAACATTCTTGTCGACTTTCGCAAAGGTCTACTACATGGAGAGTGTCCGTACACCGTATCACCAAAAACAAAAAAATTAGTACGACGTCATGACGCGGAATAATTCTAGTTCATTGAAAAAAAGAAGTGAGTGACGAGTGTATGTTTTCCGCCAGAAATTCGATTAAAATCAAGACGACCAACGAAAATGTCCATACACTGTTACTCAAAATTGCCTCTTTACTAGGAGGAAAAAAATTGGAGAAGTATTATTTTTGTTCAAATCTTTTCAAGTCCCGATATCCATATTCTCTCAAATATCTCGAGAACGGCAATGAATATCTAAAATCTAACTCAAAAAATACCCCAACACCTTTATCGACTTTCGCAACGGCCTACTACATGGAGAATGTCCGAACATTGTATCACGAAAAACACAAAAATTAGTACGACGTCATGACGCGGAATAATTCTGAATTCATTGAAAAAAAAAGTGAGTGACAAGTGTATGTTTTTCGCCAGAAATTCGATTGAAACGAGACGACTAACGAAAAAGTCTCTATACATTGGTTCTCAAAATTGCCTCTTTACTGAAAGAGAAAAATTGGAAAAGTATTATTTCTGATGAAATTTTTTCAAGTCTCGATATTCATATTTTCTTAAATATCTCGAGAACGGCACAAAATATCGAAAATCTGAATCGAAAAATACCCCAACACTCC
Organism: Phaedon cochleariae; assembly: GCA_918026855.4. NCBI lineage: Eukaryota > Metazoa > Arthropoda > Insecta > Coleoptera > Chrysomelidae > Phaedon > Phaedon cochleariae. Next base: position 29,450,126 of record OU896708.1, read on the forward strand.
TGTCGACTTCCGCAACGCACATAAAGAAAGTCTGAACATTATATCACGATAAACAAAAAAAATTTGTACGTCGTCATGACGCGAAATAGTTCATTGAAAAAAAAAAGGTGAAAGACAATTGTATGTTTTTTGCCCAAAATTCGGTGAAAATCAAGACGATCAACGAAAAATTCTCTATACATTTTTACTCAGAATTGCCTCTTTACTGGGAAAAAAATTGGAAAAGTAATATTTTTGATGAGATTCTTCCAAGTCCCGATATTCATATTTTCTCAAATATTTTGAGAACGGCATACAATATCGAGAATCTGAATCGAAGAATACCCCAACATTCTTGTCGAATTTCGCAAAGGTCTACCACATGGAGAGAGTCCGAACACCGTATCACGAAAAACAAAAAAATTAGTACGACGTCATGACGCAGAATAATTTTAAGTTCATTGAAAAAAAAAGTGAGTGACAAGTGTATGTTTTTCGCCAGAAATTCGATTCAAATCAAGACGACCAACAAAAGAGTCTCTACATTGTTACTCAAAATTGCCTCTTTACTGGGAGGTAGAAATTGGAGAAGTAATATTTTTGTTTAAATCTTTTTAAGTCCCGATATTCATAGTTTCTCAAATATCTCGAGAACGGCAATAAATATCGAAAATCTAAATCAAAAAATACCCCAACACTCCTGTCGACTCTCGCAAAGGCCTACCACATGGAGAAAGTCCGAACACCGTATCACGAAAAACAAAAAAATTATTACGACGTCATGACGCGAAATAATTTTGAGTTCAATGAAATAAAGAAGTGACTGACAAGTGTATGTTTTTCGCCCGAAATTCGATAGAAATCAAGACGATCAACGAAAAAGTCTCTATACATTGGTAATCAGAATTGCCTCTTTACTGGAAGAGAAAAATTGGAAAAGTATTATTTCTGATGAAATTTTTTTTAAGTCCCGATATTCATATTTTCTCAAATATCTCGAGAACGGCACAAAATATCGAAGATCTGAATCGAAAAATACCCCAAAACTCCTGTAGACTTCCGCAACGACCTTCCACATGGAGAGAGTCTGAACATTATATCACGAGAAACAAAAAAATTTGTACGTCGTCATGACGCGAAATAATTCTAAGTTCATTGAAAAAAGGAAGTGCGTGATAAGTGTATGTTTTTCGCCCGTAATTCGATACAAATCAAGACGACCAACGAGAAAGTCTCTATACATTGTTACTCAAAATTGCCTCTTCACTGAAAGAGAAAAATTGGAAAAGTATTATTTCTGATGAAATTTTTTTAAGTCCCGATATTCATATTTTCTCAATTATCCCGATAACGGCACGAAATATCGAAAATCTAAATCAAAATATACCCCAACACCCCTGTCGACTCTCGCAACGGCGTATCACATCGAGAAAGTCCGAACATTGTATCACGAAAAACACAAAAATTAGTACGACGTCATGACGCCAAATAATTCTAAGTTCATTGAATAAAAAAAGGTGAGTGACAAGTGTATGTTTTTCGCCCGAAATTCGATTGAATTCAAGGCGACCAACGAAAAAGTCTCAATACATTGTAACTCAGAATTGCCTCTTCACTGAAAGAAAAAAATTGGTGAAGTATTATTTTTGATGAAATTTTTCAAAGTCCCGATGTTCATATTGTCTCAAATATCTCGAGAACGGCACAAAATATCGAGAATCTAAATAAAAAAATACCCCAACATTCTCATCGACTTTCGCAAAGGCCTACCACATGGAGAGAGTCCAAACACCGTATCACGAAAATCAAAAAAATTAGTACGACGTCATGACGCGGAATAATTCTGAGTTCATTGAAAAAAAAAGTGAGTGATAAGTGTATGTTTATCGCCCAAAATTCGATAGAAAAAAAGACGACCAACAAAAAAGTCTCTATACATTGTTACTCAGAATTGCCTCATTACTGGGAGAAAAAAATTGGAAAAGTATTATTTCTGATGAAATTTTTTCAAGTCCTGATATTCATATTCCCTCAAATATCTCGAGAACGGCAATGAATATCGAAAATATATTTCAAAAAATACCCCAACACCTTCATCGACTTTCGCAACGGCCTACCACATGGAGAAAGTCCGAACATTATACCACGAAAAACAAAAAAATTAGTACGACGTCATGACACGGAATAATTCTGAATTCATTGAAAAAAAAAAGTGAGTGACAAGTGTATGTTTTTTGCCAGAAATTCGATAGAAATCAAGACGACCAACGAAAAAGTCTCTATACTTTGTTACTCAAAATTGCCTCTTCACTAGAAGGGAAAAATTGGGAAAGTATTATTTCTGATGAAATTTTTTTAAGTCCCGATATTCATATTTTCTCAAATATCCCGATAACGGCACGAAGTATCGAAAATCTGAATCAAAAAATACCCCAACATTCTTGTCGACTTTCGCAAAGGTCTACCACATGGAGAGTGTCCGTACACCGTATCACCAAGAACAAAAAAATTAGTACGACGTCATGACGCGGAATAATTCTAGTCCATTGAAAAAAAGAAGTGAGTGACGAGTGTATGTTTTTCGCCAGAAATTCGATTAAAATCAAGACGACCAACGAAAAAGTCCATACACTGTTACTCAAAATTGCCTCTTTACTAGGAGGAAAAAAATTGGAGAAGTATTATTTTTGTTCAAATCTTTTCAAGTCCCGATATCCATATTCTCTCAAATATCTCGAGAACGGCAATGAATATCTAAAATCTAACTCAAAAAATACCCCAACACCTTCATCGACTTTCGCAACGGCCTACTACATGGAGAATGTCCGAACATTGTATCACGAAAAACACAAAAATTAGTACGACGTCATGACGCGGAATAATTCTGAATTCATTGAAAAAAAAAGTGAGTGACAAGTGTATGTTTTTCGCCAGAAATTCGATTGAAACGAGACGACTAACGAAAAAGTTTCTATACATTGGTTCTCAAAATTGCCTCTTTACTGAAAGAGAAAAATTGGAAAAGTATTATTTCTGATGAAATTTTTTCAAGTCTCGATATTCATATTTCCTCAAATATCTCGAGAACGGCACAAAACATCGAAAATCTGAATCGAAAAATACCTCGACACTCCTGTCGACTTCCGCAAAGGCCTACCACATGGAGAAAGTCCAAACACCGTATCACGAAAAACAAAAAAATTATTACGACGTCATGACGCGAAATAATTTTGAGTTCAATGAAATAAAGAAGTAACTGACAAGTGTATGTTTTTCGCCCGAAATTCGATAGAAATCAAGACGACCTACGAAAAAGTCTCTATACATTGGTAATCAAAATTGCCCCTTCACTGAAAGAGAAAAATTGGAGAACTATTATTTCTGATGAAATTTTTTTTAAGTCCCGATATTCATATTTTCCCAAATATCTCGAGAACGGCACAAAATATCGAAAATCTGAATCGAAAAATACCCCGAAACTCCTGTAGACTTCCGCAACGACCTACCACATGGAGAGAGTCTGAACATTATATCACGAAAAACAAAAAAATTTGTACGTCGTCATGACGCGAAATAATTCTAAGTTCATTGAAAAAAGGAAGTGCGTGATAAGTGTATGTTTTTCGCCCGTAATTCGATACAAATCAAGACGACCAACGAGAAAGTCTCCATACATTGTTACTCAAAATTGCCTCTTCACTGGAAGAGAAAAATTGGAAAAGTATTATTTCTGATGAAATTTATTCATATTTTCTCAATTATCCCGATAACGGCACGAAATATCGAAAATCTAAATCAAAATATACCCCAACACCCCTGTCGACTCTCGCAACGGCGTATCACATCGAGAAAGTCCGAACATTGTATCACGAAAAACACAAAAATTAGTACGACGTCATGACGCGAAATAATTCTAAGTTCATTGAATAAAAAAAGGTGAGTGACAAGTGTATGTTTTTCGCCCGAAATTCGATTGAATTCAAGGCGACCAACGAAAAAGTCTCAATACATTGTAACTCAGAATTGCCTCTTCACTGGAAGAAAAAAATTGGTGAAGTATTATTTTTGATGAAATTTTTCAAAGTCCCGATGTTCATATTGTCTCAAATATCTCGAGAACGGCACAAAATATCGAGAATCTAAATGAAAAAATAACCCAACATTCTTATCGACTTTCGCAAAGGCCTACCACATGGAGAGAGTCCAAACACCGTATCACGAAAATCAAAAAAATTAGTACGACGTCATGACGCGGAATAATTCTGAGTTCATTGAAAAAAAAAGTGAGTGATAAGTGTATGTTCATCGCCCAAAATTCGATAGAAATAAAGACGACCAACAAAAAAGTCTCTATACATTGTTACTCAGAATTGCCTCATTACTGGGAGAAAAAAATTGGAAAAGTATTATTTTTGATGAAATTTTTTCAAGTCCTGATATTCATATTCCCTCAAATATCTCGAGAACGGCAATGAATATCGAAAATATATTTCAAAAAATACCCCAACACCTTTATCGACTTTCGCAACGGCCTACCACATGGAGAAAGTCCGATCATTATACCACGAAAAACAAAAAGAATAGTACGACGTCATGACACGGAATAATTCTGAATTCATTGAAAAAAAAAGTGAGTGACAAGTGTATGTTTTTTGCCCGAAATTCGATAGAAATCAAGACGACCAACGAAAAAGTCTCTATACATTGTTACTCAAAATTGCCTCTTTACTGGAAGAGAAAAATTGGAAAAGTATTATTTCTGATGAAATTTTCCAAAGTCCCGATATTCATATTATCTCAAATATCTCGAGAACTCCACAAAATATCGAGAATCTGAAGTTCAAATCTTTTTAAGTCCCGATATTCATATTGTCTCAAATATCTCGAGAACGACACAAAAAAACGAGAATCTAAATCAAAAAATAACCCAACATTCTTGTCGACTTTCGCAAAGGCCTACCACATGGAGAGAGTCCAAACACCGTATCACGAAAATCAAAAAAATTAGTACGACGTCATGACGCGGAATAATTCTAGGTTCATTGAAAAAAAAAAGTGAGTGACAAGTGTATGTTTTTCGCCCGAAATTCGATAGAAATAAAGACGATCAACAAAAAAGTCTCTATACATTATTACTCAGAATTGCCTCTTTGTTGGGAGAAAAAAATTGGAAAAGTATTATTTTTGATGAAATTTGTTCAAGTCTCGATATTCATATTCCCTCAAATATCTCGAGAACGGCAATGAATATCGAAAATATACCTCAAAAAATACCCCAACACCTTTATCGACTTTCGCAACGGCCTACCACATGGAGAAAGTCCAAACATTATACCACGAAAAACAAAAAATTAGTACGACGTCATGACACGAAATAATTCTGAATTCATTGAAAAAAAAAGTGAGTGACAAGTGTATGTTTTTCGCCAGAAATTCGATTGAAATCAAGACGATCAACGAAAAATTCTCTATACATTGTTACTCAAAATTGCCTCTTTACTGGAAGAGAAAAATTGGAAAAGTATTATTTCGGATGAAATTTTTTTGAGTCCCGATATTCATATTTTCTCAAATATCTCGAGAACGGCACAAAATATCGAAAATCTGAATCGAAAAATACCACAACACTCCTGTCGACTTTCGCAACGACCTACCACATGGAGAAAGTCCGAACATTATATCACAAAAAACAAAAAAATTTGTACGTCGTCATGACGCGAAATAATTCTAAGTTCATTGAAAAAAAAAGGTGAGTGACAATAATTGTATGTTTTTTGCCCAAAATTCGGTAGAAATCAAAACGATCAACGAAAAATTCTCCATACATTACTACTCAGAATTGCCTCTTTACTGGGAAAAAAATTGGAGGAGTAATATTTTTGATGAGATTTTTCCAAGTCCCGATATTCATATTTTCTCGAATATCTCGAGAACGGCACAAAATATCGAGAATCTGAATCGAAAAATACCCCAACTTCCTTGTCGACTTCCGCAAAGGTCTACCACATGGGGAGAGTCCGAACACCTTATCACGAAAAACAAAAAAATTAGTATGACGTCATGCCGACCAACGAAAAAATCTCTATACATTGTCACTCAAAATTGCCTCTTCACTGGAAAAAAAAATCTGAAAAGTAATATTTTTGATGAAGTCCCGATATTCATATTTTCTCAAATAAATGAATAAAAAAAATAAATAAATAAATAAATAAATGAATATTTTATTGATCCATTTAGACATCCACAGAATGTATAGGACAAGTCGGGTTGTATAGAACATACATACAAAAAAACAAATCATCAGTTACAAATAGTGACATATAAAATATGATATAAAAAGTACGAAAAATGTGAAATTCAGCTGTACGTCGTCAAATAGACTCTACATCGCAGTCTGACAGAAATTTTCCAATGCTATAATAGCCTTTGGAGGTTAATAAAAACATCACTCTGTTTTCAAACATATTTTTGTACATCTCTCTAAACGTTTCAGGCAAGTGGTTGAATAATATAATCCCCTGGTAAGTGGGAGATCTTTCAAATTTCAATGTTTCATGTTCCGGGATATACAGAAGATTACCATTTCTAGTAGGGTAGTTGTGGTAATGTGAGTTCGTTTCAAATTTGGAGAAGTTATCTTCAATATACAATAAGCATTCAAAAATATATAAGCATGGAGAGGTTAGTATTTTGTGAAAAATGAAGTGGGGCCTACAGAACTCTCTTGGAGGTAAGTTCAACATAGTACGGATTATCCTTCTCTGTGTGGTGAAGATTCTTCCACTGTTTACAAAATTTTCCCACAGAACTACGTTTTAAGACATATGACTCTTACAAGACTATAATAGACCGTCAACAGAGATTCAATAGGCATTGAGGACTTAGTGCGCGATATTGCAGATTTATTCAGTTTTTTACTAAGCATGTCTACATGATCGGTGAAACGTAAGTTTTGATCTACATATATACCTAAAAATTCAGTACTTTCAGTGGACCCAATACTTGTACCATCAAAATCAAATTGTAGGATATTCAAGTTAGTTTGTAAAGTGAAATAAATACATTCAGTCTTGGAAACGTTTGAGATCAGTCAATTTTGTGCACACCAATTATTAAAATATTCCATTATTTGTTTAGTGGACAAAACTAATTCCTCGTGATTTCGACTAGTGACCACTAATGAAGTATCGTCCGCAAATAAAGCGAACAGTTCAGTATTAATATGTTGGGGCATTTCATTGACAAACAATAAGAATATCAACGGTCCCAGTACCGAACCCTGCGGAACACCTATGCTCAGAGAATGTTTGCTAGATAGATTATTTTCCACTTTAACGCTCATTTATCTATTGTGGAGATAATCGCACACCCAACCTAAAAAGGTTCCTCTAAATCCCAAGTTATACAACTTATTTTCAATAAAGTCCAGGTTAATGGAGTCAAAAGCGCAGGACAAATCAAAGAAGAGTCCGGCAACATGTTTACCACTATCAAGATTGGTATATATATTTCCAATTAGGCTATACGCTGCCGATTGGGTTGATTTTCCTGTTCGGAAATCGTGTTGGCAGTCGGAGAGTATATTAAATTTGGTTAAGAAAATGTACATTCTACTGTAGACTATCTTCTCAACAACTTTCGACAACACACTCAATATGGAAATTGATCGATAGGTAGCTATGTTCTCAAGGTAATCTTTTTTATGAACTGGAATGACAGTTGCCAATTTCAACATGGAGAGAAATTCACCGGAAGTTATTGAGAAATTGATTAGATATGCCAGATGTTCTGCTATGGTGCTAGAAACATGTTTCAGAAGTTTTCATGAAATGTGATCGACACCAGTACTATTTTTATTTTTTGAGCCTTCAATGACTATAATGACTTCCTCTGCGGTAACCGAGTTGAAGAAAAATGTGTCAGCAACCATTTGAGAAACTGTACAAGATTGTGACATTGATTCCCCGAAGTGACTTTTTAAGCTGTCTTCTGTAATGTTAGCAAAGTAATCTCCAAAAATATTCGCTACATCAGTTGGATCTGTATATACTTCACCTTCCACTTCCAAATGTATATTTTTATGTTTCTCAATCTAACCAAGATCTTGATTTACTGAGTTCCACATCAGTTTTTCATTAAAATTGCGTTTCGCCTCTGTGAGCAGTTCATTATAGTTATGTTTGGCATGTTTGTAATTTTCCATGCAGTCATTATTTCCAACATTTTTCCACAGCCAAAATAAGTTTTGCAGCTCTCGACTTGCTTTCCTGATGTTGGTTGTGACCCAGTTGGGTGTTTTCCGGGAATGCATTATATTGCTTCGTTTCAGTGGGCAGCAGTTATCCAGAAAAAATATGAATATATTAACAAAAGATTCGAAAGCAGAGTCAATATCATTCACGAGATAAATGTCGCTGAAGTCAGCGTCGCGTATTTGGGAGAAAAATTCATCTTAATTATTTTTGGATAGATTCCTGTATAGTCTATTTGATTCAGTGTTGCAGCTGTTTGACTCGCTAAGATGGTACCGATAAATTAAAGTCATTACTAGGTGATCGCTAAAATTAGCCTCATAAACTTTTGATCTAAGATTTGTAGGGTCAATATTATTCAAGATATAATCAACTTTGGTTGACGAAGTGACGTCATTTCTATTGGTGAACACTCTTGTAGGCGATGTAGAACTCACATTCAAATTATATCCAGATAGTAGGTCAAACAACGATTGTTTATGGGCATTGTCAACGAGATAGTTGACGTTGAGGTCACCACAGAGAAATACATTATCATGTACACTTACATGTTCCAAGAGAGAATATAATTTCCTAAGAAATGATTGAAAACTGTTGTTATCCGGTGGTCGGTAGACACTTAGGATATAGACCCTTTCACCATTTAATTTGAACTTCACTCCACTGCATTCACATATCATCTCTTCAGAAAACTGGGATAGATCGAGGACTCGCACCTTCCAGCTGTTTCTTACATAAATAACACTACCTCCATGGATATGGCTAGTGCGACAAAAATGAGATGATGCCGTATATCCGGGAGTTAACATGAATTCAATGTTGTCTTTACTGCACCAGTGTTCAACTACACCAACTATGTCGGGGTTTTCTTCCTTAAGAAGAACGTCGAATTTATTCATCTTGTTTGTGAGGCTTTGGGCATTCAGGTGAAGAATCTTCAGATGCATTTCCTGATTGTCATTGACTACCAGCGATCCTGTTTTTAGGGCGCTGGTTCTTTCGTCTGTCTTCGTTGTGAAAAATAACGAACGTAGGCATTTTTGGGCCAAACATTTGGATCCCTCATGAGGTCCGATTGGTTTCTGGGAATGGATACTGTAACACTTCGTTTTATTCCTAACGAAAATCCTGCATATAAAAAATCTATTTAACATTGTTTACGTACGCAACCTTGTATTAGTCTGTTCCTCCGCTCATCAATTCGTGAAATTAGGTAGGTAGAGATACCGTGGCCGTGTTATCGTTGGTCTGTGAACTGGTCCAACACATTTTGTTGTATTTGGCTGAACTATTTAGTTATGATTCTCCGTTTATCAGGTACTGTCAGTACACGATATCTTACCTGGGCGAGGCCTGCCTGACTGTTGATCTCCGTGAATTGTAGCATAGATGATGAATCTTGACCATACTTGAATTGTGAGATCTTTTATAGACAGTCATTCTACAATTTCATTTCCATTTCGATCATTGTTTTGTTTACATCGAAATAATTTTTAATTAACCAATATTTCACTGTCAAAGGTGTCACCTGGCGATGACTGACAAGTGAGTGTTATTTGCGAGCTAATCTTCTTTTGTTTACGTATGAGCACACTTCTGCTCTATCTTAAGCCGCTGTCAGAAGAGGTTATTGACGGTAGTTCGGTTATATTGTTTTTGTAAAATAGGGTTTAGTTCAGACAATAATTATGATTGAAGGGTTTTGTTAGACTCACAACCCCTTTAGTTTGTTATTCGATTACTATTTGGAATATTCGGTGTGATGTACTCATGGGTTGTGTCCCATCATGTCAGCGGCTCTGGCCGAGGAAGAAGATTCCTTACGTAATTCTGACGCCTTCTTCGACCTTCGACATCGGCGCAGGTCCGAATTCGAGAATATTCTAGATTTTCCTGAAATTAATTGATGCGCATCAGGTTGGCTGTGGCGCAATAATATCCGCTTCTGTGCTGTGCTCGGAAGTGTAGTCTGGCGAAAGTCAGGCCATTTTCCTTTAAAAAAAAAATGTGGTGTAAAGCCATTTAGACTCAAGTGTTGTGTTGGTGGTCGGGATGGCTCCCACCAACAAGGCTGATTGCCATATTAGGATGGCAAGAAAAACATTCTTCCGGCGGGAGGACAGCCCACTGAAACCGGCGAGAGACTGGGGATTCATTTTGGATACTTTGAGTGGACCACCTCGTGGTACAAGTAAGCCTGAGATTCGGTTCTTTGTAAATAAGTTACTTATAGTAGTAATTTTTCCAATAGTGTTGGGATTAGTTGACCAAGAATCTCTATTTTCTGGATACCTTTGTTGGTTCTGGTACCAGACCTCATTTTCGAGGGATTTGTGGCTGAAGAACACGAGGCCGGCGTCACTCATCAACTTCATCAAACCCGCCCATCATTAAAGGTATGAGGTTTTGTATGATCTTTTCGAGTGCTATACATGTTCTCTTTAGGGTTTTTCGTCCCAGTCCCTGGGTACTACCTCTACCAAGAGGCCATAGAGCTGTAGGGGCTCTAATCTGTGGCTGATCAGATCCACAGCCTTCTGTACCTCGCACCCTGAGGATTTACCCTGTAGCACCCCTGCACTTCTTCACACCTATGTTCTGCACATCTTCACATCAACGTCTGCACATCTTTACACCTACGTCTGCACATCTTTACACCTACGTTCTTCACCCTGGACATCTGTATCCTGCACCCTGGACATCTGTATGCTGCACCCTGTACACAACTACCCTGCATATTTAGGACTGTGCACCTGTAGTTCTGCTTCCTGCTGGTGAGTTCGTTCCATTTTTTTTTGTACTGGATAACTGCCACCAAGTATTACTACCTATAAGCCTAGTAAAAAGTTGATTCAGTCCTGAGGGGTTAATATCATATAAGCTTTGACCTATTCATAGTTTAATACCATATTTTGTTATTTTTTGTCTGATTTTCACACCTGGAAACCAATGTGCACTGCGGTATTATCACCTATATTTCACACATGAATTTTATATAATTGTAGGCTGTTTTGGAGAGTTGATTTCAACCAGTCATTTTTTATGTACCTTGAGTCAAATTGACTACCATTTACTGAACCAGAGAGTTGATTTTGGTCAGTCTAGATTATGTATGTTAGCCATATAGGTTTGTTAAAATCACATACAAGAGTATGATATGCCTTTGCAGAATATTAAAGGTGATATGTTGGTAGAAAAATATAAGTATTTTCTTTACTGTGCCTAACGTACCCACCCCAGTGTCCTGCTGAGCTACCAGTGTCCTATTCCTGCTGTATAGAACAAGGCACTGAAAATACTAAATTTTGTAGCAAAAACTCATGAAATTCAAATCACCTAGTGGATTTCAGGCAGATAAACAGCCACCTCAGGGGAAAATCCCAACTCAGTTCAATAATCCTTACCCCCTGAGTTTTGCAAGTTACAATACTTCAAAAGAGGAGTACCTATCGGGATACCTGGGTTGCAAGGGCTCACACTTCAATCCAGGAAAGGTTGGCAGCAGAAAATTTTTCAATTCCTCTACAGTAGTATTTGGTTTTAGGTTATAAACGTGGAGGTCCAAGCTTTTTTCGATGCCTTTAACTGATGCTCGTCCAGAGAAGTTACCAACTGAAAGATTTCCCCTTTGTTTTTTCCTAGGTCTCTTATGTTCAACTTTAGTCCATTGGCTCTGCACATTATCTGCTTCTAAGCTTGTTGATGGGTCGTTTGCAATATTAGTGTATTTACTGCATATCAATTTTCTTTCGGCTTCAGAAATGGCTTTAGTAACGTCTTGAGGCGATATTTTATTTGCGTAGACACTTCCCGATGCCGACGCCACTGGTGAGGTATTCTTAACAGAAATCACTGTTTCTTTGATACGAAGGTTTTGTTTCACAGCTGAATCAGACGTTTTTATGGTGTCTTCGTATTTTGAGGTGTCTTCATTTTTTGTGGTTGCAGCCAAACACTCTTTCAATATTTTCAACTTGTCATTCAATTCAGCGATCATCAAATCTTTCTGTTTGATAATATACTTGAATATATTAATGTCTATTTTGTTATCCGTACTCATATTGTCAATTACATCAGAAAACGCACTGTCACTATCATCCTCCGTACTCAAATTGTCGGCATGCTTTTCACAGCATTTGACAAAACGTTTATCGATAATTTAGCATTTCATGTTCTTCGCACAGGTTGCATGGAAAAAAAAATCACAATTAACGCATTTGACAAAATTAAAAACTTTGATTTTGCACTTTTTGCATTGTGAATCAGCGATATCAGAATGGTTTTCGATACGTGCTTCACCCGCCATGGCTCGAACTGAACTATCTCGAGAACGGCACAAAATATCGGAAATCTGAATCGAAATATACCCCAACACCCTTGTCGACTTTCGCAAAGGCCCACCACATGGAGAAAGTCCGAACAATGTATTACGAAAAAAAAAATTAGTACGACGTCATGACGCGAAATAATTCTGAGTTCATTGAAAAAAAGGAGTGAGTGACAAGTGAATGTTTTTTGCCCGAAATTCGATGGAAATCAAGACGACCAACGAAAAAGTCTCTTTACATTGTTACTCAAAATTACCTCTTTACTGGGAGAAAAAATTGGAAAAGTATCATTTTTGATGAAATTTCTTTAAGTCCCGATATTCATATTTCCTCAAATATCTCGAGAACGGCACAAAATATCGAATATCTGAATCGAAAGATACCCCAACACCCCTGTCGACTTTCGCAACGGCCTACCACATGGAGAAAGTCCGAACATTATATCACGAAAAACTAAAAAATTACTACGACGTAATGACGCGAAATAATTCAGTTCATTGAAAACAAGAAGTGAGTGACAAGTGTATGTTTTTCGCCCGAAATTCAATTGAAATCAAGACGACCAACGAAAAAGTCTCTTTACAATAATTGTAGGCATGTGAGATGCTAGAATGCGAAGTTACGGTGTAAACATAGTCGGAGTCGAAGTTTCTTGTTCCCCCTGTTGTAAGCGTTATTTTGAATCAGAAAACACTTCACAATGTCTACCTATAAGATGTATAACCGACTCATTATCAAGATTGATAAATTCGAAGTTTTGGCGAACACGCCGGTTTACCGACTCTTGATTGTTGGAATCGAAGTTTTTAGTAGATATGAAAAAGTATAGTACTCCACTCGCATATAATGAGCTGTCATATATACTCCTTGAATGGGCATTTGAGATGCTAGAATGCAAAGTTACAAAGTAAACATAGTCGAAGTCGAAGTTTCTCGTTCTGCTTGTTGTGTGCGTTATACCCGCTTCGATGTCGTCTCATATGATCGTTGCAAACTTATATGCTCCAGAGGTATCTATGTGAGATGATAGAATACAAAGAAACAGTGTGCAGACTGATGTTGTCGAAGTATCTTCACTTGCCTATTGTTTTCGTTATATATCCTCTGAAGTCGTCCTATATGGTCAGTGCGATCGTATCTGCTATAACTGTAGGCATGTCAGATGCTAGAATGCAAAGTGAGAGTGTAAATATAGTCGAAGTCGGAGTTTCTTGTCCTGCCTGTTGTGTGCGTTATACCCGTTTTGATGTCGTCTCATATGATCGATGCGAACTGATATGCTCCAGAGGTATCTATGTGGGATGATAAAATACAGAGATACAGTGTGCAGACTGATGTCGAAGTATCCTCACTTGCCTATTAATCTCGCTATATGTCCTTCAAAGTCTTTCTATATGGTCAATGCGATCGTATCTGTTTCAACTGTAGGCATGTCAGATGCTAGAATTTGGAGCCACAGTGTGAACATAGTCGAAGTTTCTTGTTCTCCCTGTTTTATGCGTTATTCCCGTTTTGATGTCTCAAATGATCATTGCGAACTGATATGCTCCAAAGGTATTATGTGAGATGATAGAATACAGATATACAGTGTGCGGACTGATGTTGTCGAAGTATCTTTATTTGCCTATTGTTCTCGTTATGTCCTCTTCAAAATCGTCTCATATGGTCAGTGCGATCCCATCTGCTATAACTGTAGGCATGTCAGAAGCTTGAATGCAAAGTTACAGTGTAGACATATTCGAAGTCGAAGTTTCTTGTTCTGCCTGTTGTGTGCGTTATTCCCGTTTTGATGTCGTCTCATAAAATATGATCGTTGCGAACTACCATGCTACAGAGGTATTCATGTGAAATGTTACAATACAGAGATACAGTGTATAGACTGGTGTCGAAGTATCTTCACTTGTCAATTGTTCTCGTTATATGTCCCTCGAAGTCGTCTTATATGGTCAGTGCGATCGTATCTGCTATAGCTGTAGGCATGTCAGATGCTAGAATGCGGAGTTACAGTGTTAGCATAGTCGGGGTCGAAGTTTCTTGTTCTGCCTGTTGTGTGCGTTATACCTGCTTCGATGTTTTTTTATATAATAGTTGAGAACTCATATGCTACAGAGGTATCCATGTGAGATGATAGAATACAGAGAAACGGTATGCGGACTGATGTTGTCGAAGTATCTTCACTTGCCTATTGTTCTCGTTGTATGTCCTTCGAAGTCAGGAATGTCAGATGCTAGAATGCGAAGTTACAGTGTAAACATAGTCGAAGTCGAAGTTTCTTGCTCTCCCTGTTGTGAGCGTTATTTCGATTCAGGAAACACTAGACAATTTCTACCTATATGATGTATAACCGACTTATTATCAAGATTGATAAATTCGAAGTTTTGGCGAACACGCCGGTTTACCGACTCTTGATTGTTGGAATCGAAGTTTTTGGTGGATATGAAAAAGTATAGTACTCCATTCACATATAATGGGCTGTCATATATACTTCTTGAATGGGCATTCAAGATGCAAGAATGCAAAGTTACAAAGTATACATAGTCGAAGTCGAAGTTTCTTGTTCGGCCTGTTGTGTACGTTATACCCGCTTCGATGTCGTCTCATATGATCGTTGCGAACATATATGCCCCAGAGGTATCCATGTGGGATGATAGAACACAGAAATACAGTGTGCAGACTGATGTTGCCGAAGTATCTCCACTTGCCTATTGGTCTCGTTATATGTCCTTCGGAGTCGTCTTATATGGTCAGTGCGATTGTATCTGCTATAGCTCTAGGCATGTCAGATGCTAGAATGCAGAGGTACAGTGTAAACATATTCGAAGTCAAAGTTTCATGTTCTGCCTGTTATGTTCGTTATCCTCGCTTTGATGTCGTCTCATAGGATCGTTGCGAACTGATATGCTCCAAAGGTATCCATGTGAGATGATGAAATACAGAGGAACAGTGTGCAGACTAATGTTGTCGAAGTATCCTCACTTGCCTAATGTTCTCGTCATATGTCCTTCGAAGTCGTCTAATATGGTCAGTGCGATCGTATCTGCTATAGCTCGAGGAATGTCAGATGCTAGAATGCAGAGGTACAGTGTAAACATAGTCGGAGTCGAAATTTCTTGTTCTGCCTGTTGTGTGCGTTATACCCGCTTTGATGTCGTCTCATATGATCGTTGCGAACTGATATGCTCCAAAGGTATCCATGTAAGATGATGAAATACAGAGATACAGAGTGCGGACTGAAGTTTTCGAAGTATCTTCACTCGCTTTTTGTTCTCATCATGAGTCCTTCAAAGTCGTCTTATATGGTCAGTGCGATCGAATTTGCTATAACTGTAGGCATGCCAGATGCTAGAATGCAAAGTAACAGTGTAAACATAGTCGAAGTCGAAGTTTCTTGTTCTGCCTATTGTGTGCGTTATACCCGCTTCGATGTCGTCTTATATAATAGTTGCGAACTCATATGCTCTAGAGGTATCCATGTGAGATGATAGAATACAGAGATACGGTGTGCGGACTGATGTTGTCGAAGTATCTCCACTTGCCTATTGTTATCGTTATATGTCCTTCGAAGCTCCAGGCATGTCAGATGCTTGAATGCGGAGTTACAGTGTAAACAAAGTCGGAGTCGAAGTTTCTTGTTCTGCCTGTTGTGTTCGATTTGATGTCGTCTCATATGATCGTTGAGAACTGATATGCTCAAAAGGTATCCATGTGATATGATAGAATACAGAGATACAGTGTGCGGCCTGATGTTGTCGAAGTATCTTCACTTGCCTATTGTTCTCGTTATAAGTCCTTCAAAGTCGTCTTATATGGTCGTTGCGATCGTATCTGCTATAACTGTATGCATGTCAGATGCAAGAATGCAAAGTTACAGTGTGAACAAAGTCGAAGTCAAAGTTTCTTGTTCTGCCTGTTTTGTGTGTTATACACGATTCGATGTCAACTCATATAATCGTTGCGAACTACAATGCTCCGAAGGTATCCAAGTGAGATGATTGAATACAGGGATACAGTGTGCAGACTGATGTTGTCGAAGTATCTTCACTTGCCTATTGTTCTCGTTATATGTCCTTCGAATTCGTCTTATATGGTCAGTGCGATCGTATCTGCTATAGCTGTAGGCATGTCAGATGCTAGAATGCGGAGTTACAGTGTGAACATAGTCGGAGTCGAAGTTTCTTGTTCTTCCTGTTTTGTAAGTTATGCACGCTTCGATGTCGCCTCATATGATCGTTGCGAACATATATGCCCCAGAGGTATCCATGTGAGATGATGGAACACAGAGATACAGTGTGCAGACTGATGTTGTCGAAGTATCTATACTTTTTTATTGTTCTCGTTATATGTCCTTCGAAGTCGTCTTTTATGGTCAGTGCGATCGTATCTGCTATAGCTCTAGGCATGTCAGATGCTAGAAAGCAGAGGTACAGTGTAAACATAGTCGAAGTCAAAGTTTCATGTTCTGCCTGTTATGTGCGTTATCCTCGCTTCGATGTCGTCTTATAGGATCGTTGCGAACTGATATGCTCCAAAGGTATCCATGTGAGATGATGAAATACAGAGATACAGTGTGCAGACTAATGTTGTCGAAGTATCCTCACTCGCCTAATGTTCTCGTAATATGTCCTTCGAAGTCGTTTGTTATGGTCAGTGCGATCGTATCTGCTATAGCTCTAGACATGTCAGATGCTGAAATGCAGAGGTACAGTGTAAACATAGTCGGAGTCGAAGTTTCTTGTTCTGCCTGTTGTGTGCGTTATACCCGCTTCGATGTCGTCTCATATGATCGTTGCGAACTGATCTGCTCCGAAGGTATCCATGTAAGATGATAGAATACAGAGATACAGTGTGCGGACTGAAGTTTTCGAAGTATCTTCACTTGCTTTTCGTTCTCATCATGAGTCCTTCAAAGTCGTCTTACATAGTCAGTGCGATCGTATTTGCTATAACTGTAGGCATGTCAGATGCTAGAATGCAAAGTTACAGTGTAAACATAGTCGAAGTCGAAGTTTCTTGTTCTAACTGTTGTGTGCGTTATACCCGCTTCGATGTCGTCTTATATAATTGTCGCGAACTCATATGCTCCAGAGGTATCCATGTGAGATGATAGAATACAGAGATACAGTGTGCGGACTGATGTTGTCGAAGTATCTCCACTTGCCTATTATCCTCGTTATATGTCCTTCGAAGTCGTCTTATATGGTCAGTGCGATCGTATCTGCAATTATTGTAGGCATGTCAGATGCTAGAATGCGAAGTTACGGTGTAAACATAGTCGATGTCGAAGTTTCTTGTTCTCCCTGTTGTAAGCGTTGGAAACACTAGACAATGTCTACCTATAAGATGTATAACCGACTTATTATCAAGATTGATAAATTCGAAGTTTACCGCCGGTTTACCGACTCTTGATTGTTGGAATCGAAGTTTTTAGTAGATATGAAAAAGTATAGTACTCCACTCGCATATAATGAGCTATCATATATACTCCTTGAATGGGCATTTGAGTTGCTAGAATGCAAAGTTACAAAGTAAACATAGTCGAAGTTGAAGTTTCTCGTTCTGCCTGTTGTGTACGTTATACCCGCTTCGATGTCGTCTCATATGATCGTTGCGAACTTATATGCTCCAGAGGTATCTATGTGAGATGATAGAATACAGAGATACAGTGTGCAGACTGATGTTGTCGAAGTATCTTCACTTGCCTATTGTTCTCGTTATAAGTCCTTCAAAGTCGTCTCATATGGTCATTGCGATCGTCAGATTCTAGAATGCAATGTTACAGAGTGAACATGGTCGAAATCAAGGTTTCTTGTTCTGCCTGTTGTGTGCGTTATACCCGATTCGATGTCAACTCATATGATCGTTGCGAACTACCATGCTCCAAAGGTATCCATGTGAGTTGATAGAATACAGAGATACAGTGTGCAGACTGATGTTGTCAAAGTATCTTCACTCGCCTATTGTTCTTGTTATATGTCCTTCGAAGTCGTCATATATGGTCAGTGCGATCGTACCTGCTATTGTTGTAGGCATGTCAGATGTGAGAATGCGGAGTTACAGTGTAAACATAGTCGGAGTCGAAGTTTCTTGTTCTGCTTGTTGTGTGCGTTATACCCGCTTCGATGTCGTCTCATATGATCGTTGCGAACATATATGCCCCAGAGGTATCCATGTGAGATGATGGAACACAGAGATACAGTGTGCAGAGTGATGTTGTCGAAGTATCTTCACTTGCCTATTGTTCCCGTTATATGTCCTTCGAAGTCGTCTTATATGGTCAGTGCGATCGTATCTGCTATAGCTCTAGGCATGTCAGATGCTAGAATGCAGAGGTACAGTGTAAACATAGTCGAAGTCGGAGTTTCATGTTTTGCCTGTTATGTTCGTTATCCTCGCTTCGATGTCGTCTCATAGCATCGTTGCGAACTGATATGCTCCAAAGGTATCCATGTGAGATGATGAAATACAGAGAAACAGTGTGCAGACTAATGTTGTCGAAGTATCCTCACTTGCCTAATGTTCTCGTAATATGTCCTTCGAAGTCGTCTTATATGGTCAGTGCGATCGTATCTGCTATAGCTCTAGGCATGTCAGATGCTAGAATGCAGAGGTACAGTGTAAACATAGTCGGAGTCGAAGTTTCTTGTTCTGCCTGTTGTGTGCGTTATACCCGCTTCGATGTCGTCTCATATGATCGTTGCGAACTGATATGCTCCAAAGGTATCCATGTAAGATGATATAATACAGAGATACAGTGTGCGGACTGAAGTTTTCGAAGTATCTTCACTCGCTTTTTGTTCTCATCATAAGTCCTTCAAAGTCGTCTTATATGGTCAATGCGATCGTATTTGCTATAACAGTAGGCATGCCAGATGCTAGAATGCAAAGTTACAGTGTAAACATAGTCGAAGTCGAAGTTTCTTGTTCTGCCTATTGTGTGCATTATACCCGCTTCGATGTCGTCTTATATAATAGTTGCGAACTGGTATGCTCTAGAGGTATCCATGTAAGATGATAGAATACAGAGATACGGTGTGCGGACTGATGTTGTCGAAGTATCTCCACTTGCCTATTGTTCTCGTTATATGTCCTTCGAAGCTCCAGGCATGTCAGATGCTAGAATGCGGAGTTACAGTGTAAACATAGTCGGAGTCGAAGTTTCTTGTTCTGCTTGTTGTGTGCGTTATACTCGATTCGATGTCGTCTAATATGATCGTTGCGAACATATATGCTCCAGAGGTATCTATGTGAGATGATAGAATACACAGATACAGTGTGCAGACTGATGTTGTCGAAGTATCTTTACTTGCATATTGTTCTCGTTATATGTCCTTTGAAGTCATCCTATATGGTCAGTGCGATCGTATCTGCTATGACTGTAGGCATGTCGGATGCTAGAATGCAAAGTTACAGTGTAAATATAGTCGAAGTCGAAGTTAATTGTTCTGCCTGTTGTGTGCGTTCTACCCGTTTTGATGTCGTCTCATATGATCGTTGCGAACATATATGCTCCAGAGGTATCTATGTGAGATGATGAAATACAAAGATACAGTGTGCAGACTGATGTTTTCGAAGTCTCCTCACTTGCCTATTAATCTCGTTATATGTCTCTCAGAGTCTTTCTATATGGTCAGTGCGATCGTATCTGTTTTGACTGTAGGCATGTCAGATGCTCGAATCCAGAGCCACAGTGTAAACAAAGTCGAAGTCGAAGTTTCTTGTTCTGCCTGTTGTGTTCGATTTGATGTCGTCTCATATGATCGTTGAGAACTGATATGCTCAAAAGGTATCCATGTGATATGATAGAATACAGAGATACAGTGTGCGGCCTGATGTTGTCGAAGTATCTTCACTTGCCTATTGTTCCCGTTATAAGTCCTTCAAAGTCGTCTTATATGGTCATTGCGATCGTATCTGCTATAACTGTATGCATATCAGATGCTAGAATGCCAAGTTACAGTGTGAACATAGTCGAAGTCAAAGTTTCTTGTTCTGCCTGTTTTGTGTGTTATACACGATTCGATGTCAACTCATATAATCGTTGCGAACTACAATGCCCCGAAGGTATCCATGTGAGATGATAGAATAGAGGGATACAGTGTGCAGACTGATGTTGTCGAAGTATCTTCACTTGCCTATCGTTCTCGTTATATGTCCTTCGAATTCGTCTTATATGGTCAGTGCGATCGTATCTGCTATAGCTGTAGGCATGTCAGATGCTAGAATGCGGAGTTACAGTGTGAAGATAGTCGGAGTCGAAGTTTCTTGTTCTTCCTGTTGTGTAAGTTA
Source organism: Phaedon cochleariae (assembly GCA_918026855.4). Taxonomy (NCBI): domain Eukaryota; kingdom Metazoa; phylum Arthropoda; class Insecta; order Coleoptera; family Chrysomelidae; genus Phaedon; species Phaedon cochleariae. The sequence goes on from OU896708.1 coordinate 29,470,971, forward strand.
TGCTCGCTCTGATGTCGTCTCATATGATCGTTGCGAACATATATGCCCCAGAGGTATCCATGTGAGATGACGAAACACAGAGATACAGTGTGCAGACTGATGTTGTCGAAGTATCTATACTTGCCTATTGTTCTCGTTATATGTCCTTCGAAGTCGTGTTATATGGTCAGTGCGATCGTATCTGCTATAGCTCTAGGCATGTCAGATGCTAGAATGCAGAGGTACAGTGTAAACATAGTCGAAGTCAAAGTTTCATGTTCTGCCTGTTATGTGCGTTATCCTCGCTTCGATGTCGTCTTATAGGATCGTTGCGAACTGATATGCTCCAAAGGTATCCATGTGAGATGATGAAATACAGAGATACAGTGTGCAGACTAATGTTGTCGAAGTATCCTCACTCGCCTAATGTTCTCGTAATATGTCCTTCGAAGTCGTCTTTTATGGTCAGTGCGATCGTATCTGCTATAGCTCTAGGCATGTCAGATGCTGAAATGCAGAGGTACAGTGTAAACATAGTCGGAGTCGAAGTTTCTTGTTCTGCCTGTTGTGTGCGTTATACCCGCTTCGATGTCGTCTCATATGATCGTTGCGAACTGATATGCTCCAAAGGTATCTATGTAAGATGATAGAATACAGAGATACAGTGTGCGGACTGAAGTATTCGAAGTATCTTCACTTGCTTTTTGTTCTCATCATGAGTCCTTCAAAGTCGTCTCAAATGGTCAGTGCCATCGTATTTGCTATAACTGTAGGCATGTCAGATGCTAGAATGCAAAGTTACAGTGTAAACATAGTCGAAGTCGAAGTTTCTTGTTCTGCATGTTGTGTGCGTTATACCTGCTTCGATGTCGTCTTATACAGGGTGTTTCATAGTTGAATGCTGATCCTAAAAGGCGATAATCCTTGGATGATTTTAAGAAAAATTCTCCATGTAAGCATAGGTCCGTAACGGCTTCGTTTCTGAGATACAGGATGGTGAAATTTAACAAAAAAATCAGTTATTCCCCAATATCTCTGAAACCGCTCGGGCTTTTTTCTTCATTACAAACACTTTAAAATAGTTACCATAAAATTATAAAAATATTGCTTAGATCTTTCGGTTACCACAATTGTGAAATTATGACTAAGAGTAAGAATCGAATAGGGACAAGCAAATTAATGCATTTTATTTTCTAACTCAAAAACCGTTCGCCGGACGAAAAAAAAGAACGAGACCATTTTTATGAGATGATAGAGGATAATTACAAAAATAATATTCATTTGGAAAAAAGACAGTGGCGTATGATGATTCTGATGAAAAATATGACAGGGTATGTTAACAGGGACGCCACTGATGGGAATTAAGGAATCCTTCATTATGGAAAAAATGTATTTCTTTCCATACTTGGCATGTACCAAAATTAAAGAGAAAAGCCAGAGCGATTTCAGAGATATTGCGGAATAACTGATTTTTTTGTTAAATTTCAACATCCTGTATCTCAGAAACGAACTGTTACAGACCTATGTTCACATGAAGAATTTTTCTCAAAATTATCCAAGGATAATCTTCCTTTAGGATCAGCATTCAATTATGAAACACCCTGTATAATAGTTGCGAACTCATATGCTCCAGAGGTATCCATGTGAGATGATAGAATACAGAGATACGGTGTGCGGACTGATGTTGTCGAAGTATCTCCACTTGTTTATTGTCCTCGTTATATGTCCTTCGAAGTCGTCCTATATGGTCAGTGCGATCGTATCTGCAATTATTGTAGGCATGTCAGATGCTAGAATGCGAAGTTACGGTGTAAACATAGTCGAAGTCGAAGTTCCTTGTTCTCCCTGTTGTAAGCGTAATTTTGAATCAGGAAACACTAGACAATGTCTACCTTTGAGATGTATAACCGACTTATCATCAAGATTGACAAATTCGAAGTTTTGGCGAACACGCCGGTTTACCGACTCTTGATTGTTGGAATCGAAGTTTTTAGTAGATATGAAACAGTATAGTACTCCACTCGCATATAATGAGCTGTCATATATACTCCTTGAATGGGCATTTGAGATGCTAGAATGCAAAGTTACAAAGTGAACATAGTCGAAGTTGAAGTTTCTCGTTCTGCCTGTTGTGTGCGTTATACCCGCTTCGATGTCGTCTCATATAATCGTTTCGAACTTATATGCTCCAGAGGTATCTATGTGAGATGATAGAGCACAGAGATACAGTGTGCAGACTGATGTTGTCGAAGTATCTTCACTTGCCTATTGTTTTCGTTATAAGTCCTTCAAAGTCGTCTCATATGGTCAGTGCGATCGTCAGATTCTAGAATGCAATGTTACAGAGTAACCATGGTCGAAATCAAGGTTTCTTGTTCTGCCTGTTGTGTGCGATATACCCGATTCGATGTCAATTCATATGATCGTTGCGAACTACCATGCTGTTGATAGAGTTGATAGAATACAGAGATACAGTGTGCAGACTGATGTTGTCAAAGTATCTTCACTCGCCTATTGTTCTTGTTATATGTCCTTCGAAGTCGTTATATATGGTCAATGCGATCGTACCTGCTATTGTTGTAGACATGTCAGATGTGAGAATGCGGAGTTACAGTGTGAACATAGTCGGAGTCGAAGTTTCTTGTTCTGCTTGTTGTGTGCGTTATACCCGCTTCGATGTCGTCTTATATGATCGTTGCGAACATATATGCTCCAGAGGTATCTATGTGATATGAAATAATACTGAGATGCTAGAATGCGAAGTTACGGTGTAAACATAGTCGAAGCCGAAGTTTCTTGTTCTCCGTGTTGTAAGCGTTATCTTGATTCAGGATACACTAGACAATGTCTACCTATAAGATGTATAACCGACTTATTATCAAGATCGATAAATTCAAAGTTTTGGCGAACACGCCGGTTTACCGACTCTTGATTGTTGGAATCGAAGTTTTTAGTATATATGAAAAAGTATAGTACTCCACTCGCATATAATGAGCTGTCATATTGTCACAATATACGAGTTGTGCCTGTTAAAAATGAATTAATATTTTTTACTCAGTTTTTGTATGGGTACAGATGGTTTTAGCATGAATATCTGTGTGCACTATTAGGAACGCCCCATCTGAAGATCAAACCGAGGCAGTCCAGTTTTATCATGCTGGACCGTTCGCAAATCCTGGCCAGATACCCCATATAAAAACACATATTTATATTCAATACTCAAAATAATGAAAACTGTCTCACACGATTGGCTTAATATTTTGCGAGACGTAATATCCAAATAGGCACTAATAGTTTAGGGATAGCTGAAAGTACGAGACTACATTCAAACATAACGATATTTATAATTGCATGAAACATTATGGGTAGCAAGGACAAATATGACTAATCAACAATGAATATGAAGACCGAATAACAACTCACATCATGATGACCATTACGACGAGCTCTTGTCAAGTCGAGAGTAGCCCCAGACCAGACTGACTTCGGAACCCTCACATCCAATATTTATATACATTATTTTATTAGAAATGCACGTTTCTCATGAGAGTTCCTTGGTCAGTTTTTATAATTCAATGTCAAAGGATGATTTGATTTACTTTATGTTTATAAAACCCTCATGGTTCGAAATCACTGATATACCGTATGTTCTACTCGTGACAATCTATACTCCTTGAATGGGCATTTGAGATGCTAGAATGCAAAGTTACAAAGTAAACATAGCCGAAGTCGAAGTTTCTCGTTCTGCCTGTTGTGTGCGTTATACCCGCTTCGATGTCGTCTCATATGATCGTTGCGAATTTTTATGCTCCAGAGGTATTTATGTGAGATGATAGAACTTAGAGATACAGTGTGCAGACTGATGTTGTCGAAGTATCTCACTTGCCTATTGTTCTCGTAATATGTCCTTCGAAGTCGTCCTATATGGTCAGTGCGATCGAATCTGTTATAACTCTAGGCATGTCAGATGCTGGAATGCAAAGTTACAGTGTATACATAGTCGAAGTCGAAGTTTCTTGTTCTGCCTGTTGTGTTCGTTATACCCGTTTTGATGTCGTCTCATATGATCGATGCAAACTGATATGCTCCACAGAAATTCATGTGAGGTGATAGAATACAGAGATACAGTGTGCAGACTGATGTTGTCGAAGTATCTACTCTTGCCTATTGTACTCGTTATATGTCCTTCGAAGTCATCTTATATGGTCGGTGCGATTGTATCTACTATAACTGTAGGCATGTCAGATTCTAGAATGTGAAGTTACAGTGTGAACATATACGAAGTCAAAGTTTTTATTCTGCTTATTGTGTGAGTTATAACCGTTTCGATGTCGTCTTATATGATCGTTGCGACCTTATATGCTTCGGAGGTATCCATGTGAGATGAAAGAATACAGAGATACAGTGTGCAGAATGATGTTGTCGAAGTATCCTCACTTGCCTATGAATGTCGTTATATGTCCTTCACAGTCTTTCTCCATGGTCAGTGCGATCGTATCTGTTTCAACTATAGGCATGTCAGATGCTAGAATTCAGAGCTACAGTGTGAACATAGTCGATGCGGAGTTTCTTGTTCTCCCTGTTGTATTCGTTATACCCGTTTTGATGTCGTCTCATATGATCTTCGCGAACTGATATGCTCCAGAGGTATCCATGTGAGATGATAAAATACAGGAATACAGTGTGCAGACTGATGTTGTCGAAGTATCTCAACTTGCCTATTGTTCTCGTTATAAGTCCTTCAAAGTCGTCTTATATGGTCAGTGCAATCGTCAGATGCTAGAATGCTAAGTTACAGAGTGAACATAGTCGAAGTCAAAGTTTCTTGTTCTGCCTGTTGTGTGCGTTATACCCGATTCGATGTCAACTCATATGATCGTTGCGAACTACCATGATCCAAAAGTATCCATGTGAGATGTTAGAATACAGAGATACAGTGTGCAGACTGATGTTGTCGAAGTATCTTCACTTGCCTATTGTTCTCCTTATATGTCGTCCTATATGGTCAGTGCGATCGTATCTGCTATAACTGTAGGCATGTCAGATGCAAGAATGCAAAGTTACAGTGTAAATATAGTCGAAGTCGAAGTTTCTTGTTCTGCCTGTTGTGTGCGTTATACCCGTTTTGATGTCGTCTCATATGATCGATGCGAACTGATATTCTCCAGAGGTATCTATGTCGGATGATGAAATACAGAGATACAGTGTGCAGACTGATGTCGAAGTATCCTCACTTGCCTATTAATCTCGTTATATGTCCTTCAAAGTCTTTCCATATGGTCAATGCGATCGTATCTGTTCCAACTGTAGGCATGTCAGATTCTAGAATTCAGAGCCACAGTGTGAACATAGTCGGAGTTTCTTGTTCTCCCTGTTTCATGCGTTATTCCCGTTTCGATGTCTCAAATGATCATTGCGAACTGATATGCTCCAAAGGTTTCCATGTGAGATGATAGAATACAGATATACAGTGTGCGGACTGATTTTGTCGGAGTATCTTCATTTGCCTTATGTTCTCGTTATAAGTCCTCTTCAAAATCATCGCATATGGTCAGTGCGATCGTATCTGCTATAACTGTAGGCATGTCAGAAGCTTGAATGCAAAGTTACAGTGTAGACATGGTCGAAGTCGAAGTTTCTTGTTCTGCCTGTTGTGTGCGTTATTCCCGTTTTGATGTCGTCTCATAAAATATGATCGTTGCGAACTACCATGCTACAAAGGTATTCATGTGAAATGTTACAATACAGAGATACAGTGTGCAGACTGATGTCGAAGTATCTTCACTTGTCAATTGTTCTTGTTATATGTCCCTCGAAGTCGTCTTATATGGTCAGTGCGATCGTATCTGCTATAGCTGTAGGCATGTCAGATGCTAGAATGCGGAGTTACAGTGTGAGCATAGTCGGGGTCGAAGTTTCTTGTTCTGCCTGTTGTGTGCGTTATACCTGCTTCGATGTCTTTTTATATAATAGTTGAGAACTCATATGCTCCAGAGGTATCCATGTGAGATGATAGAATACAGAGAAAAGGTATGCGGACTGATGTTGTCGAAGTATCTTCACTTGCCTATTGTTCTCGTTGTATGTCCTTCGAAGTCGTCTTATATGGTCAGTGCAATCGTATCTGCAATTACTGTAGGAATGTCAGATGCTAGAATGCGAAGTTACAGTGTAAACATAGTCGAAGTCGAAGTTTCTTGCTCTCCCTGTTGTGAGCGTTATTTCGATTCGGGAAACACTAGACAATGTCTACCTATAAGATGTATAACCGACTTATTATCAAGATTGATAAATTCGAAGTTTTGGCGAACACGCCGGTTTACCGACTCTTGATTGTTGGAATCGAAGTTTTTGGTGGATATGAAAAAGTATAGTACTCCACTCACATATAATGGGCTGTCATATATACTTCTTGAATGGGCATTCAAGATGCTAGAATGCAAAGTTACAAAGTATACATAGTCGAAGTCGAAGTTTCTTGTTCGGCCTGTTGTGTACGTTATACCCGCTTCGATGTCGTCTCATATGATCGTTGCGAAAATATATGCCCCAGAGGTATCCATGTGGAATGATTGAACACAGAAATACAGTGTGCAGACTGATGTTGTCGAAGTATCTCCACTTGCCTATTGTTATCGTTATATGTCCTTCGAAGTCGTCTTATATGGTCAGTGCGATCGTATCTGCTATAGCTCTAGGCATGTCAGATGCTAGAATGCAGAGGTACAGTGTAAACATAGTCGAAGTCAAAGTTTCATGTTCTGCCTGTTATGTTCGTTATCCTCGCTCCGATGTCGTCTCATAGGATCGTTGCGAACTGATATGCTCTAAAGGTATCCATGTGAGATGATAAAATACAGAGAAACAGTGTGCAGACTAATGTTGTCGAAGTATCCTCACTTGCCTAATGTTCTCGTAATATGTCCTTCTTAGTCGTCTTATATGGTCAGTGCGATCGTATCTGCTATAGCTCTAGGCATGTCAGATGCTAGAATGCAGAGGTACAGTGTAAACATAGTCGGAGTCAAAGTTTCTTGTTCTGCCTGTTGTGTGCGTTATACCCGCTCCGATGTCGTCTCATATGATCGTTGCGAACTGATATGCTCCAAAGGTATCCATGTAAGATGATATAATACAGAGATACAGTGTGCGGACTGAAGTTTTCGAAGTATCTTCACTCACTTTTTGTTCTCATCATGAGTCCTTCAAAGTCGTCTTATATGGTCAGTGCGATCGTATTTGCTATAACTGTAGGCCTGCCAGATGCTAGAATGCAAAGTTACAGTGTAAACATAGTCGAAGTCGAAGTTTCTTGTTCTGCCTATTGTGTGCGTTATACCCGCTTCGATGTCGTCTTATATAATAGTTGCGAACTCATATGCTCTAGAGGTATCCATGTGAGATGATAGAATACAGAGATACGGTGTGCGGACTGATGTTCTCGAAGTATCTCCACTTGCCTATTGTTCTCGTTATATGTCCTTAGAAGCTCCAGGCATGTCAGATGCTAGAATGCGGAGTTACAGTGTAAACATAGTCGGAGTCGAAGTTTCTTGTTCTGCTTGTTGTGTGCGTTATACTCGATTCGATGTCGTCTTATATGATCGTTGCGAACATATATGCTTCAGAGGTATCTATGTGAGATGATAGAATACAGAGATACAGTGTGCAGACTGATGTTGTCGAAGTATCTTTACTTGCATATTGTTCTCGTAATATGTCCTTCGAAGTCGTCCTATATGGTCAGTGCGATCGTATCTGCTATAACTGTAGGCATGTCGGATGCTAGAATGCAAAGTTACAGTGTAAATATATTCGAAGTCGAAGTTTCTTGTTCTGCCTGTTGTGTGCGTTCTACCCGTTTTGATGTCGTCTCATATGATCGATGCGAACTGATATGCTCCAGAGGTATCTATGTGAGATGATAAAATACAGAGATACAGTGTGCAGACTGATGTTGTCGAAGTCTCCTCACTTGCCTATTAATCTCGTTATATGTCCTTCAGAGTCTTTCTATATGGTCAGTGCGATCGTATCTGTTTTGACTGTAGGCATGTCAGATGCTGAAATTCAGAGCCACAGTGTAAACAAAGTCAAAGTCGAAGTTTCTTGTTCTGCCTGTTGTGTTCGATTTGATGTCGTCTCATATGATCGTTGAGAACTGAGGAACAAAAGGTATCCATGTGATATGATAGAATACAGAGATACAGTGTGCGGCCTGATGTTGTCGAAGTATCTTCACTTGCCTATTGTTCTCGTTATGAGTCCTTCAAAGTCGTCTTATATGGTCATTGCGATCGTATCTGCTATACCTGTATGCATGTCAGATGCTAGAATGCAAAGTTACAGTGTGAACAAAGTCGAAGTCAAAGTTTCTTGTTCTGCCTGTTTTGTGTGTTATACACGATTCGATGTCAACTCATATAATCGTTGCGAACTACAATGCTCCGGAGGTATCTATGTGAGATGATAGAATACAGGGATACAGTGTGCAGACTGATGTTGTCGAAGTATCTTCACTTGCCTATTGTTCTCGTTATATGTCCTTCGGATTCGTCTTATATGGTCAGTGCTATCGTATCTGCTATAGCTGTAGGCATGTCAGATGCTAGAATGCGGAGTTACAGTGTGAACATAGTCGGAGTCGAAGTTTCTTGTTCTTCCTGTTGTGTAAGTTATGCCCGCTTCGATGTCGTCTCATATGATCGTTGCGAACATATATGCCCCAGAGGTATCCATGTGAGATGATGGAACACAGAGATACAGTGTGCAGACTGATGTTGTCGAAGTATCTATACTTGCCTATTGTTCTCGTTATATGTCCTTCGAAGTCGTCTTATATGGTCAGTGCGATCGTATTTGCTATAGCTCTAAGCATGTCAGATGCTAGAATGCAGAGGTACAGTGTAAACATAGTCGAAGTCAAAGTTTCATGTTCTGCCTGTTATGTGCGTTATCCTCGCTTCGATGTCGTCTTATAGGATCGTTGCGAACTGATATGCTCCAAAGGTATCCATGTGAGATGATGAAATACAGAGATACAGTGTGCAGACTAATGTTGTCGAAGTATCCTCACTCGCCTAATGTTCTCGTAATATGTCCTTCGAAGTCGTCCTTAATGGTCAGTGCGATCGTATCTGCTATAGCTCTAGGCATGTCAGATGCTGAAATGCAGAGGTACAGTGTAAACATAGTCGGAGTCGAAGTTTCTTGTTCTGCCTGTTGTGTGCGTTAAACCCGCTTCGATGTCGTCTCATATGATCGTTGCGAACTGATATGCTCCAAAGGTATCCATGTAAGATGATAGAATACAGAGATACAGTGTGCGGACTGAAGTATTCGAAGTATCTTCACTTGCTTTTTGTTCTCATCATGAGTCCTTCAAAGTCGTCTTATATGGTCAGTGCCATCGTATTTGCTATAACTGTAGGCATGTCAGGTGCTAGAATGCAAAGTTACAGTGTAAACATAGTCGGAGTCGAAGTTTCTTGTTCTGCATGTTGTGTGCGTTATACCCGCTTCGATGTCGTCTTATATAATAGTTGCGAACTCATATGCTCCAGAGGTATCCATGTGAGATGATAGAATACAGAGATACGGTGTGCGGACTGATGTTGTCGAAGTATCTCCACTTGTTTATTGTCCTCGTTGTATGTCCTTCGAAGTCGTCCTATATGGTCAGTGCGATCGTATCTGCAATTATTGTAGGCATGTCAGATGCTAGAATGCGAAGTTACGGTGTAAACATAGTCGATGTCAAAGTTTCTTGTTCTCCCTGTTGTAAGCGTTATTTTGAATCAGGAAACACTAGACAATGTCTACCTATAAGATGTATAATCGACTTATTATCAAGATTGATAAATTCGAAGTTTTGGCGAACAGGCCGTTTTACCGACTCTTGATTGTTGGAATCGAAGTTTTTAGTAGATATGAAAAAGTATAGTACTCCACTCGCATATAAAGAGCTGTCACATATACTCCTTGAATGGGCATTTGAGATGCTAGAATGCCAAGGTTCAAAGTAAACATAGTCGAAGTTGAAGTTTCTTGTTCTGCCTGTTGTGTGCGTTATACCCGCTTCGATGTCGTCTCATATGATCGTTGCGAACTTATATGCTCCAGAGGTATCTATGTGAGATGAAAGAATACAGAGATACAGTGTGCAGACTGATGTTGTCAAAGTATCTTCACTTGCCTATTGTTCTCGTTATAAGTCCTTCAAAGTCGTCTCATATGGTCAGTGCGATCGTCAGATTCTAGAATGCAATGTTACAGAGTAAACATGGTCGAAATCAAGGTTTCTTGTTTTGCCTGTTGTGTGCGTTATACCCGATTCGATGTCAACTCATATGATCGTTGCGAACTACCATGCTCCAAAGGTATCCATGTGAGTTGATAGAATTTGTTCTAAAATTTGTTGATAGAGTTGATAGAATACAGAGATACAGTGTGCAGACTGATGTTGTCAAAGTATCTTCACTCGCCTATTGTTCTTGTTATATGTCCTTCGAAGTCGTCATATATGGTCAGTGCGATCGTACCTGCTATTGTTGTAGGCATGTCAGATGTGAGAATGCGGAGTTACAGTGTAAACATAGTCGGAGTCGAAGTTTCTTGTTCTGCTTGTTGTGTGCGTTATACCCGCTTCGATGTCGTCTTATATGATCGTTGCGAACATATATGCTCCAGAGGTATCTATGTGATATGAAATAATACTGGGATGCTAGAATGCGAAGTTACGGTGTAAACATAGTCGAAGCCGAAGTTTCTTGTTCTCCCTGTTGTAAGCGTTATCTTGATTCAGGATACACTAGACAATGTCTACCTATAAGATGTATAACCGACTTATTATCAAGATTGATAAATTCGAAGTTTTGGCGAACACGCCGGTTTACCGACTCTTGATTGTTGGAATCGAAGTTTTTAGTAGATATGAAAAAGTATAGTACTGCACTCGCATATAATGAGCTGTCATATTGTCACAATATACGAGTTGTGCCTGTTAAAAATGAATTAATATTTTTTACTTAGTTTTTGTATGGGTACAGATGGTTTTAGCATGAATATCTGTGTGCACTACCAGGAACGCCCCATTTGAAGATCAAACCGAGGCAGTCCAGTTTTAGCATGCTGGACCGTTCGCAAATCCTGGCCAGATACCCCATATAAAAACACTTATTTATATTTAATACTCAAAATGATGAAAACTGTCTCACACGATTGGCTTAATATTTTGCGAGATGTAATATCCAAATAGGCACTAATAGCTTAGGGGTAGCTGAAAGTACGAGACTACATTCAAACATAACAATATTTATAATTGCATGAAACATTATGGGTAGCAATGACAAATATGAATAATCAACAATGAATATAAAGACCGAATAACAACTCACATCATGATGACCATTACGACGAGCTCTTGTCAAGTCAAGAGTAGCCCCAGACCAGACTGACTTCGGATCCCTCACATCCAATATTAATATACATCATTTTATAAGAAATGCACGTTTCTCATGAGAGTTCCTTGGTCAATTTTTATAATTCAATGTCAACGGATGATTTGATTTACTTTATGTTTATAAAACCCTCATGGTTCGAAATTACTGATATACCGTATGTTCTACTCGTGACAATATATACTCCTCGAATGGGCATTTGAGATGCTAGAAGGCAAAGTTACAAAGTAAACATAGTCGATGTCGAAGTTTCTCGTTCTGCCTGTTGTGTGCGTTATACCCGCTTCGATGTCGTCTCATATGATCGTTGCGAATTTTTATGCTCCAGAGGTATCTATGTGAGATGATAGAACTTCGAAGTCGTCCTATATGGTCAGTGCGATCGAATCTGCTATAACTCTAGGCATGTCAGATGCTAGAATGCAAAGTTACAGTGTAGACATAGTCGAAGTCGAAGTTTCTTGTTCTGTCTGTTGTGTGCGTTATTCCCGTTTCGATGTCGTCTCATAAAATATGATCGTTGCGAACTACCATGTTACAAAGGTATTCATGTGAAATGTCACAATACAGAGATACAGTGGGCAGACTGATGTCGAAGTATCTTCACTTGTCAATTGTTCTCGTTATATGTCCCTCGAAGTCGTCTTATATGGTCAGTGCGATCGTATCTGCTATAGCTGTAGGCATGTCAGATGCTAGAATGCGGAGTTACAGTGTGAGCATAGTCGGGGTCGAAGTTTCTTGTTCTGCCTGTTGTGTGCGTTAGTAGAGGGACTACAGGGATTCTGGACCAAGCCAATCAGAGACCAGCATTTAATTGGAGGCCACGCCCACTAAAAACCGGCGCGAAATTCAAATTATTCATACGTCGTCACGTCGCCATCGTGAATAAATAAATTAAAAAAAGCTGTCACCGCTAGGGGGAATTGAACTAGGGACTTTTGCATTACGAGGCAGCGTATATACGCACTGTGGTATTCCGACCTCCGTAATATTTCAATTATTTTAATGCTATTCAAACGGGATATCCATCGGTGGCGCGCGCTTATCTTTGAAACGGATCTGTAGCGGTGAAGTAAAGCGAGAGATGCGTTCCAGAGATAAGAAACTTCGCGTGGAAAATAATATCCATCGGTAGCGCGCCTATCTTTGCAACGGATCTGTAGAGGTAAAGCAAAGCGAGAGATGCGTTCTAGAGATAAGACACACAAGTATTACATCGAAATAAATTTATGGTGAAATATTTCCATGTTGGTTTTATCGACAATATACACACAACACCAAATGAAACTTCCGCTGATAAGAGTCGTGTGCAGCGATAACCGTCACATCGTTGCCAGACGTTGAAAATTATTATTTATAAAGTCGATAAGGTGTTGTCAGATTTTCAAAAAATATCTGATGTTGCGTAATACATGACATATGACGTATGACAGATGGTGTTTGCAATATGATGTATGTGGGGAGTGGAAGGATACGAAAACAACTATATATTATAATGAAGTATTTTATTTAAGTAATCCTTTTCTACAAAAATGACATGCCTCTTGAGAAGATGGCGGTCCATCCCAGTCTGTGGTCCAATCGGGACGATTATAATGAACGAAGCATGGCAGTTTGATTTGTAGGTTAAAGTTGCTGCGATATTCTTGAGGAAGTTTGTGCCACACCCTTAATAGCCCATAAGGATCTGCATATTTGATGAGACATTCTAGTGGAATGTACTGCAATTCTTGTTCAGTGAATTTTGTCAGAGTCAAAGCGGGAGATTTTATAAACTCCAATAACACAGCTATTTCAGACTTCATGATTTTTCGTGCAGAGCTAAAATATTTCAGATGCTACTAGTCTCGCGTCAAGTTGTATACTGATGAAATAAAAAAAACGAGTCACATTTTTTACAACATTTTATTCAAATCAGACATAACCTCATTTTCTACAATAATAAAAATATTCTCTGAGAGCATTACTAGACATACAATCAGAAACATCACAAAATCCAGATATTAGCTCTTCCGCACCCAAATCAGTCAGGCTATTTCTAGTCCAATCAGCTATAGTATTCAAAATGTTCTGATAATACATGGAAAAGTCCAATTTGTTTATTAGCGCAACTCGATGTGAAACAACACACGTTTCAGCCCTCAAAATGTCTGCAACATCCTCTTCCACCAATTCGAATGTAATGTGGTATTTGGTGAGTGACAACATTTTGACACCATCGCAAACGAATTTGGTTATGGTGATATGGTCTCCGCAGGTGGCAACGGCAGGATCATATTCATCAATGAAACAGGGCAGTGGTGCTTCAAAAAAGTCTTGTTGTACCATATACAACGAATCGATGAATGTGGCCCATTCATATGTGGAGAACGAAATTTTCGCTGGATGGAAGGGTTTCTTCAGGATGATGCTCGGACTAAACTGTCTAGCTGGACTGAGTCCGCACTGAATCATGTAGGTGGACAACTGAAACGATGAAGTCAGCAGGAGGTATGATTCAGCTTTCGCTGCTTGCTCAACCATCTCCAAATACGTATCAACGTCACCATAATAATCCATCATTGCCAATGAACTAGTACTACCGTTTTCGGAAAACACTTCACAAGACGAATAACCAGAGTCGATACTCATTGCTATCAAACTGATGTGTTGGATCGGGTCGGTCCTCACTATTTATACCACCACTGCCAACACGTCACAACATCCGATAATGGTTGTTATTTGTCAGCGATCGATGTGAAAGGCCCCTCACATCCATTGAATTTGTGCTAGTTTTCCATATGATTACATTATAACTTGTTGGTGGAATCAATCCAGCTGTTGTGTGTATCATCGAATCCTAGCCATTTGACAAACACCTTTCTACCCCTCTTCCTTAAAACTTTTTCCACTAGGTAAACATCGGAATTTTCAGTTTTTTGCAATTCTTCAGGATAAAAGGCACCTTTGATTGGTGTACAACGCAAATCTTCCAAGATGTATGTAGTAGGTTTCGTAATACGAACTTTAACGATTTCAAATAGTTCAGTAGTCCAATTTGGTGTATAATTCTTTTCGAAAACATGTTTGGCTTTGCTTATTCTCACAATGTCACCAACGTCGAATTTTCTGGTTCCAGCAATTTTGATGTGATTGTACGTGGATTTTAAAATATCTTGTTCGTTGGCTTTGGTGACGTCACTGGGCTTGCATCTAATCGTCGTATGTTTCGTGTTATTATAATTTTTCGTGATTTCAGGCAGGACATCTATCCAACGGTATGAGCCATTCAAACTAAAGTACTTGTATAGTTTTTCCTTCAATGTCCGTATAACACGTTCAGCAATGGCTGCCTTCATTATGGTGTACGTATGATAATGGTTGATGGAGAACTTTTTCATCAGACTTTGAAACTTTTCGTTGTAGAATTCGGTACCTTGATCGGTTTGCAAATTCTTGGGAATTCTGTTGTTGCCAGCATGCGATAGAATATCAGCAAATGCACGAGCGATTTCAGCACCAGTTTTTGATTTTAGTGGTCTAGTCCATAGGTACTTGGAAAAACAATCAATCACGACCATTATCAGCTTGTGATCCTTATTAACAGAGGCATAAGGTCGCATTTTGGCTAGATCCATTTGCCATAAGTCATCCAAACCTTTGATGATAATGCGGCGCCTTGGAAATTTTTTCCTAGCAGGTCTATGTAATTCATTGACGAGTTGGATTTTTTCTTTAGAATGTGACATATTGACTTCGTTGGATTAGGAGTTTATATGATGGGTTTCACACAGGGGGCTTCCTTTTTGGTGGCGGTGGTGTTGTCGTAGATTTTGGAGTGATGGCAATCTTGGCCAGATCTTTTTTCATTTGATCAATGACATCAGCAAGCTGGCGTTCTTTATCACGGCTGTGTTGGTGCTCAGCCTTCAAATCATGCAAACTCTTCACAGTGTTGTCAATCTTATCGACAAGTTCTAGAATATTTTTCACATTCAAGTCGATGTCGCTTTCGAGTTTTGGTAGAGAGTTGTTGCGAAGCTGCTCCACATGTATGTCGATCTTGTGCACTATGTCAGACAACTGAACAAAGTTTGTATTGTACGATGATAGTTTAAGATCATGTACATCCACTCTCTTCCTTTGTTCGATTATTTCGTTGCTGAAGCCATCAAGGTAATTTCGGATTTTTTCACCGTAATTATCGAAAGCAATCTTGAAATCTAACTTTATTTGCGATATAACTTCATCCACATATTGTTTGTTTGCAACATCAGCGGCATCTGTTGGCAGTTTTACGTTACACATCTTCAAATGACCAACATCGATATCACCGGTTGGAGTATGTGAAAATCCAGATCTGACTGTCACCATCTGAGCTGAGCGTGGAAACGAACCACGTCCGAATTTGTCGAGACTCATTATGCTAATGACTAAAGTATTGTACGTTATCGATAATGGTCGGCACTTTGCCTCACCAATTAGCCCCGCCACTCACAGACATGCCATGGAACTGTCACGGAAGTGTCATGGAAGTGTCAAGGAAGTGTCATGGAAGTGTCACGGAAGTGTCACGGAACACGAAAGTGTCAAGGAAGTGTCACGGAACTGTCACGGAAGTGTCAAGGAAGTGTCACGGAAGTATCACGGAACACGGAAATGTCACCGAATCGTCACACATGTTTTATTATGCCTGCCTCTTCTAATTCGTTCAAGATGGCAACAATCTCGTTATTGTTTGATGTATTTCCGGCTTGCTGTGATGCAATGAGCAACTTCAATCTATCTACCAATTCGTTGGGATCATCCCAATACATGTATTCGATAGGTGCTGTGTTGTATGTCAACTTCAAACCACGACCACTGGAATTGGATCTGAACATTGGACGAATAATTTCTGCGTATTTGAGTCTAGAGGAGGACTTCATACGTCCTGCAGAATTCGAATGAGCTTTGGTGAGCAAGAGTATTTGCTTGTATGGGTTCGTATCATCTTTGGCAAAGGATGGATCATTATAGAAGAGTAATTGATAGAGGCCTGGGGTGCCACGGAACCGAAAGCCATCAAGAAGTATATCTCCAGTTCTTCGATGGAAATTCATTTCTTTTCCGTTGAGAGACCATTTCGATGTTACCGGATCATATTTGGGACCATAAACCGTATCGATATTTCCATCATTTGTCCAGTATTCAGTCAGATATTTTTGAGCCATCGCAGGATACTGATCAACGTAATCATGTATTGCAGCCGGTGAGATATTTTCACTATCTACAAAAAGTTCATCATCAGCATTGTCATAACCGTCCTCATCATCATCTTCAGTATGCCCAGCATTATCAGCCACATCCATCATAGGTATGAAATTAGTTTGGTTCAAATCCGATTGCTCCCTCTCCACTTCCCCATCCTCTTCCTCCTCCTTCTTCTCCTTCTTCTTCTCCTTCTTCAACCGCAACGACTTTGCTTTGCTTCGCTTGATGTTTGAAAGTGTTCCATCGAGTTTTTCTTCTATGACCTTGGACACGGAGGCAATTTGTTTCAAAGGTGATGTCAGTGGTTGGAATATTTTGTGTAACGCTTCATCATCCTCAGACTTGCCTAATTTCAGAGCTAAATATTTTCGTCTGATTGATTTCGATATTTCATTGATTTTTTTCTTGCGTAGCGCATCAGCAACGTCATCATGCATCACGGTTAACGTCATCTTGATGAATGACCCAAAGATCCCAACCTTATGAACTTATCGAAACCATTTACGTATATGCCTGCGTTCATGTCAAAAGTTTTCGCAATCACCATCGCGCCATATTGGCTGGAATTCCAACACTCTGAACACAACGCTTTGAATCGATCGAATGACATGTCTGGTGACACATGCTCATCAAACACATGCTTCAGATTCATTTCATCTTGTCGAAATAACACCACCAGGTTACTGTTGTCTCGCACCAGCTGCTTTGATATCTTGGAATAGGTCTGGCAAAGGTATGCTACGTCAATGTCCTTGTGTCTACACATTGAGAAATATTCTCGAATTTTCTGCTGCTTGTCACATGACACATCATCGAAAATGAATATCGAGTGATTCTTCGCTTCTGATGGACTAATGACTTCATCATTCTCTTTGAAGGGGAAATAACCAACGCCTTTCACTGAATCCATCACTTGTTGTAGCAATTGATATTTCGGCTGGTACAACGACTTTGAATACACGTAAACGTTCTTGAATTTCGCGCCATTTGGATTGAACAGCAGGGAAAGCATCGCATTGGTCTTTCCACATCCGCTTGGTCCACAGAAGATTGCTCTGAACGAATGGGGAAGCAGTTTTCCATGTTTACTATTCGCCGATGACTTGATTGGCAGAACTGCATCCAAATTCTCGATGGGCAACGTCCGTTCTTGTTGAACGATCTCCACCATCTGATGAGAGTAGTAGTCGAGCTGTCTACACGTCAGTCTTCATGTTGCTCTACCACGGAGAGGGTGTGCTTAATTCTCTGATCGATAAACTTCCCATTGAATTGCACATTCCAGGATACAAATTTTGTGGTCCAGGCACCAAACTCGATAAGAGACTTGCTAGAGGAGACACCGGCATCAATCCGTTGGACGACGCGTGTCGAGAACACGATATCGCCTACTCGCAAAATTCCTCAATAGAAGACAGACACAAAGCTGATTGGATATTGGAAAATAGAGCGTGGGAGAAAGTCAAGTCGAAGAACGCTAAATTCAAAGAGAGGGCTGCTGCTTGGCTTGTCACCACCGTAATGAAGGTCAAACGAAAACTTGGCATGGGACTTGTATCACAGCAATCCCTATCCAACATAATCAAATTCATAAAAAATGTACTATCAAAGTCAGATGGTGGTGGTGGTGGTGGTGGTAGTACAACATCAGGAAGTGGTCTGAATAAATCTGCATTGAAAGCACTCCATGCAGCCAGAATGGCAATCAAGAGGGCTGGCGGTAAAAAAAGAATCAGAGTACCAAGAATCATACCTCTTCCACACAGTGGCGGTATACTACCATTGATACCAATCTTTGCCGCCTTGGGGGCCCTAGGATCTCTAGCTGGAGGAGCCGGAGCAGTCGCAAAGACAGTCATTGATGCAAAAAATGCAAAGAAAAAGCTCGAAGAAGATCAAAGACATAATAAAGCAATGGAGGCTATCGGCAAGCAGGGTTCCGGCCTATTTCTACGCAAAACATCGAGAGGATTCGGACTGTACTTGAAGAAACAATCAAAAAACTACTAGACAAGCTACCCAATAAATCAATGTACGATAAAGATGTGATAAAGTATGCCAAACAGCTGAAAATACCGTATTTTCGAGGTGTTTTTATGCGGGACACTCTACCTTCCACCGGTCCATGGCATCGCGAGTGTGCTGTATTGAATTTGGATACCTCCAATCATGCGGGCACTCATTGGGTGGCTTACATAAAGAATGATAAAAAAGCCTTATATTTCGATAGTTATGGCAATCTGAAACCGCCCAGAGAATTGGCGCAATATTTGGGTGCCAGCACGAAAATCTTGTACAATAACAATCAATACCAGAATTTCAATCAAAGAATTCCTTTTTAATGAGACCAAATAACTCGGTCATTGTGCATCAGTCATGTCTCTGATTGTGACGTTGAAAGGTCGTACATCTACGCTCTCCATAGACTTTTTGACACCACTTCAACTCGATCCAGACTCTGATTACGGACTAGCATTGTTAGGATTCCATTCATACAACAGTATACCAAATATCGACAAAGGATCAAAGTTTTATTTGCAAGATAAGAGCAAGGCGGGAAAGATCATCGATATTCCCGAAGGTTCATACGACATTGTGGACATTGAGACATTCATACGCAAAGAATTGGGCATCTCAAGTGCAAAGGACGTTGATGATATATTCTCGTTGAAGCCCAACAATAATACACTAAAGTGTGAGATTTCGAGCAAACAGTTTGCCATTGATTTTCGCCCAAAGGATAGCATAGCTCAAGTCTTGGGATTTTCAAATAGATTGTTGAACGCACAACAAGTCCACACTTCCGATTTGCCGGTCAGCATAACCAAAGTGAGAACCATTCACATTGATAGCAACGTTACTGCTGGAGCTCTGTACAACGATAGACCATCACATACGATCTACGAGTTTGCAGTTGCAGTCGATCCTGGTTACGCCATAGACGAGACTCCCAGAAATCTAATCTATCTACCTATAGTCAGCAGGCAAGAATTGCCCAACATTACACTCCAGATTCTAGACCAAGATTTCAGGCAGGTGAATTTTAGAGGTGAAGAAATCATCATAAGATTGGAATTGAAGAAACTCGCAAGATGGTACTAGTGTTTGATTACTCCTATAAATCAGATAATATACCATCATCAGCAACATCATCAGCACCAGTTCTCTCGACACCGTACACCAAAGCAGTCGTGTCTTCGAAGAGCAGGAGCAGAAAATCATTGACATTATCCAGTGTCCTGTTTCTGAAATCACTCAAAGACTACAATGTTGTTAGCACCCGTGTTCGACGTTTTCCGCAAACCCAGACTCGACGAAAGCATCACTAAAGTGGAATGGCGTACCTATTATCCATATGTGAAATCATTCGAGAACAATGATGTCATCGATATTGTTTGCATGTAAATTTTCATTACTGTATATTTTGTTTGATTCTATAATATTTTGTACTGCTGAGCACATCTGACAGGATATTTTGTCACAATAACATGGTTAACATTTTTCAATAACATAAATTGAACTCAATCTGCTTCATATTATTTAATTATTCTCAAACCTGATATGTGGATACACACCTGAGATCTCACACTGTACATACATAAAATAAAAATACAATTTCTATAAATACACTGATATCTCTTGCTATATCTGCTTTGTTGTGATCCAAGTAGAAGGATGATTCAGATGGTTTTTACAGGAACTTATCTGAAAGAGATAAATAATATAAAGTGATATGAAATACAGAGACATTGTCATACTCACTTTTCACACTGCTATTTCCACTTGAAACTTCATCACAGTAGGACGATAGGTATTGGATTTTCCAGGAATTCTGAGGCGTATGGTTTCACTAGGAATCGACCATGGTGAATCAATTAACTTCGTTTGGCATTATTTTCTTGATTGATGCATTTGATAAATTCAGGTTGATGTTTTGTTTTTGTTGATCATCTGTTATTTCGCTTTACGTCAATTAGCTGTCGGTCATGACACCATGTCAACAGTGTCAAACTTGTCATGCGCCAAACGCCGATTCGGATTGATATATCCTTAGATCATCATCGTCGAACCAACAAGCCGAGTAATCGTGAAGAAAGGTGTGACGTCATTTTAGTCATCAATTCTGATTGGTTCAGATAGTCATCTGGGAAGAATCAAGTCTCTGGAAGGAGTAGCGATACCGTCTTTTATTTTGGATATTCAAATTTTCCGCCAATTTGAAAAGCGGAAACTGTTAGGTTGTTCTCGAAGTTCTGGAAATTTGGAGAAGGGATTTCCTTTCTGGTCGTGAGACAAGAGCTCACTTCAGAAAATTCTTCGTGGTGGTCAAGTGCCATTTTTGTGGTGTGAACCGGCTTCTGAAGTCCTGTGTCGCCTGGCGTTCTGGATCACATCAGGATATCCTGGATTTGTTGCTGATCTACAAGGACTGCTGGACTCTACAGATTTCTTCTGGTTTTGGTTTAAGAGGCAGGATCTTCATGGTTTATCACCCAGGTAGCCACGTGCCTACCTTCATCGTCATTTCAATCCCTAACCCTTCATAGAAGGTGAGTCTCGCATTATTACGTTTTTTCTCTTTGCAGTCCAGAAATTCAGAACCTCATTTCATGAATTATTCAAGGGTTTTTTCACCGGGAGTTTTTTTTCACCGGGAGTTTTCTACCGGGAGCTTTACTGGAAGTTCTACAACGGGAGTTATCCTACCAGGAGCACTATTCTTCCCAGGAGTCATTGCTCGACCAGGATCTGTTAATTCTACAAGGCCTTTGGTGGCTATATAGTAGTCTGGAATCTGGAATCTGGATATCGTCCCCTGTTTGCTCATGATGATGGATTTGCAAGGTGGAAATACGACAACTCTGTCAATGTCATCTGACATCCAGGGATGTGAAGTCAGCACCCCGCTCTCCGCCAATCTTCCCTTCAGAAGCTTCATTTGGTGGCACTGAAGCCATTTTTATCAAGGATAACTGGTGTAGGACACACCATACAGGTTTTTGACATAAAAATATATTTTTATTTCTCATTTTTATTCACTCATAATGCCTATTGCTAGTGTGTATAATGGACCATTTTTAAATCATAGCTAGGTCAAAAATTGATGAAATCACACATGAAAGGTACATACTTCCCCTCCACATAGTATACTATGCGCTGGTAGAATTCTTCCATTTTCACTATTTTTTTAAATCTGCTATGACTATAAAACGTCCTTACAGGAGCTCTTGAGTTTTCAAGTACAATATAAAGTTGATTTATATATATTTTCATCCACATAATAGCAGGCAACAGTGTATTTTCTTAACAGGAAATAAGTATCTAATATTTTTTGATTATGCATATTTGTCAAAACCATGTGATATATGAGTCCTATCATCATTATTAAATGTTTTGGGTATTGTATATGACTGTTTTGTTTGTTTATTGACATGACACTCCAACTCACAACATCTCTAAGGTAAATTTAGGTCTTTTAGTCTGGGAGAACAACTAATATTATTCATTATCTGGTTGCTCAACTTTCCAGGTAACATTTCATTTGAATTAAAAGTTGCAGTGGCGCCCCATCTTTTTTGTTTAACCTTATGATTGCTAGATAACTGAATTTTTCGCTATTTTAACTCATTTTGATAACTCGAACTCATAGTGCCTACTGACGAAGAGCTGCCGTTCGCAATGCACCTATTTTTCATAAAAGTAGGGCTGCAAAGATGACGTCCGAACGTGGGGGCCCGAGTTTTTAGTTAGGTTATTAGTAATCAACAGTTGTGAGTGTCTTGTTGATGAATGAATAAAATGTTTATGGTTTGGAAACAGCTGATAGTTTGACGGAGAGCCAGGAGAGTTGTTTTTACCACATTTTGTTCTGGTAGGTAAAAAATATATGGGTTTTTATGAACTGATTTATGGTGAGTATACACATATCAGGTTTCATAATATTTGAGAATCCAGTTTTTTGATTTGAGATTTAATTAAATAAGCTGCTTCAGACAGTGCCTGAGATAATACTACGTACAGTGTTGCCACATTTAAATAATTTCCTTAGAAGTTGTAACAACAGTTTTGATATTTGATTTTGAACTGATTCAAAATGGATCAAAATTTTAAAGCTAATCACTTGCTGCAGGCTGAACTGAATTATGAGTTGAGAATTCGAGGTGTAATTTCTGAACGGAATCAAGATGAAAAACGTAAAATTCTAGGAAGACTTCTGTTTAAAGAAAAACAAAGTGGTACGAATGTAATGACTTTAGTTGATGAAGCTTATAACTTTGATACAGAGCGAGTAGAAATTCAGTCCACTTTAGATTCTATAAAATCACTTATTGAAGGTTTCGAAGGTCCTTCATCAGATTCTGTTTACAAAAGAGCAACCTCTAGAATAAATCATATCAGTTTTCGCATAAACAGAATTAAGTTACAGCGGGAAGATTTAAATTATAGGGATGTATTGAATTTTAAGAATGAAGCTTATGCTACAGCCCTGCAATTTGATGCTGAATTAAATGAGAATGTTCAGGATGATGATGTCACTATTTTTACACCACAAGCTAGTGCTTCTACTACTGCTAACACCTTTAGTAATACAATTGTGAATTCTCATAAGTCAGTTCCTGTCTATAAATTGAATATTCAATTCGATGGTGAACCAAAAAATCTCCTTTCATTTATTGAACGCATAGAAGAAGTAGCTCAGGCAAGGCATGTTAGTAAAGCTGAACTCTTTGAATCTGCTAGTGACTTATTCAGTGGTAAGGCTACATTTTGGTTCAGACAAATCAGAACACAAGTTAATAATTGGGAAACTTTGGTTATAAAATTGAAGAAGGATTTTTTGATGTCAGACTTTGACGATGAAGTGTGGAACCAAATAAAATCACGAAAACAAGGAAGAAATGAACCTGTAGTAATTTTCATAGCTTGTATGGAAACTTTATTCAGTAGACTCAGTCGTGGAGCCGCAGAGCTCACAAAAGTTAAATATATTAAAATGGGACTACAGGGTGAATACCTCAAAAGACTTGCACTTAGTGATATTGATAGTGTTTCTACCTTAAGTACACTTTGTAAAAAGCTTGAAGAAGCTGATATTCTTAGCTTGGCATCTGGTTCACAGTCACAGTATCAGAAACCTTTTCAATGTATGATAGATCCTGAGTTAACACATTTTTCAGATACACTTTCAAGTTCTACAACTAATAATCAGAATTTTCGGAGGAATTTCCCACCACGAAAGCGAAATTTCAACATAAAGAAATCGAATAAAAATGTCAGTACGAATAAACAAGTTAATGTTACTAGTTCAAATGCAAATTCATCAAGTTCATCAGTGTTATGTTGGAGGTGTTTACAACCGAACCATACCTTCAGGAACTGTAGAGCTACTGACAATGTCATTAAGAAATTTTGTTTCAAATGCGGTTGTGCAGATGTAACTTCAAAGGAATGTACAAAATGTCAGGGAAACTAGTAAGGGAGGTGAAGTATTACGACTCTTGTTTCCCTCCATTATTTAAAAGAGTCAACCCAATTTCAAGATAAAATTTTTTCAATCCCAAGGAATGGAATGATTGGAAAAATACTGTTAGAGATTTTTATAAAAATTATGTTTTCCATAAAAATTTAAATGTCGCACCTCTTTTTGTACAGAAGTCACGTGATAACAGACCATATATTTCTGTAAAAATTTTTGATCAGAAAGTAGTTTGTCTTTTGGACAGTGGTGCCAATGTTTCGGTTTGTGGTCAAAAATCAGTAGATTTACTGAAAAAACTTAATCTGAAATGGAATAAATCCTTTTTGAAACATGTGACAACAGTTGATGGAACTGAACGGGAAGTCAAGGGTGTTGTTGATCTACCAGTTTGTGTAGATAACATTGTTCAGGTTGTTCCTACTATAGTAGTGCCGTCACTGCCCCACTCAATTATTTTTGGAAGCGATTTTTGCAATCAGTTCAAGATCAAGATCGACTTCAAAAATAGGATTTGGAATGTGCATAGTGCAGTAACGCATAATTCTATACAGGTTGTCTCTAGTCATGTTAATGAGATTGAAAATTCAGATTCAAGTAATTTGTCAGATTTATCTCCTTCAGAGAGTGTTCAAGCAGAACAAATTATAGAGCATTTCAAAGATATTAGCAGTGAAAGTCGTATTGGTCTTACAGATAAAATTAAAATGACAATTGACACTGGTGATTCAAAGCCATTTCGAGTTAAGCAGTACCTTATGTCACCATTTATGTTGAAAATTTTAAATAGAGAACTTGATGACATGCTGAAATTAAAGGTGGTTGAACCATCTCAGAGTCCTTATAATAGTCCAGTCCTTTTAGTAAAAAAGTCATCCGGTGAGTACAGATTTTGTTTTGACGGGAGAAAACTCAATGAAGTAACTAAGCACGATAGCTATCCACTACCTCGCATAGACAGAATTTTGAATTTGCTCAGAGATGCAAAATACATCTCGAGTATTGATCTACGTAAAGCTTTTTGGCAAATCCCTTTGGATGTGTCGTCACGTGAGAAAACATCATTCAGTGTGCCTGGTAGGGGATCTTTTCAATTCACAGTCATGCCCTTTGGCTTATGTAATAGTGCTCAGACTCAGCAGAGGCTCTGTGACGCTCTATTTGGACCTAAGTTTGAACCACATATTTTCACATATCTGGATGATATAATTATTACTTCAAAAACTTTTGATGAACATGTATCACTTCTTGCTGAGGTAAAGAATATTTTAGAAAATGCAAATTTAACAGTAAACATTAAAAAATGTGAATTTTTTAAAACATCCCTCAAGTATCTTGGTTATGTTATTGATAGAGAAGGACTCCGCACAGATACTGATAAAGTAGCAGTCATGGTCAATTATTCTCGCCCTACTACCAGCACTGAAATCAAACGTTTTATCGGAATGTGTTCATGGTATAGAAGATTCATTGCAAATTTTTCAAGTTTGATAGCACCTATCTCAGGCCTCCTTAAAGGGAAAAAGAAGGGGCAACCAATAACTTGGTCTCCAGAGGCGGAAGATGCTTTCATCCGTGTTAAAAATGCTTTGATATCGTCTCCTATACTAAGTTCACCAGACTTTGATCAACCTTTTGTAATACAGTGTGATGCCAGTGATTATGGTATTGGAGGTGTTTTGACTCAGAATATTGATTCACAAGAAAGAGTTATAGCTTATGCTTCTCGTTCCTTATCTCGTGCAGAACGTAATTATACTGTGACGGAAAGAGAACTTCTCAGTTTGATATTCTTGATAGATAAATTTCGACCTTATGTAGAAGGCACAAAATTCAAGGTAATCACTGACCACAGTAGCCTTTTGTGGATCAACAATCTCAAGGATCCTTGTGGAAGACTTGCTAGGTGGGCTGTGAAGCTCAGACAACATAATTTTGAACTAATACACAAGCCCGGAGCTTCAAATGTCTTACCTGATTTTCTGTCCAGAATTCCTCCTAGTGATTTGCCTGATGATGATCAAGAAATTTTGTTGATAGACATAGAGGCCGAAATATCCGATAAATGGTACACTTCACTTAAGAGGAGAATTTTAGAGAAACCGGAACTGTTTCCACAATGGAAAGTTTCAGGAAATTTGCTTTTCAAATTTATTCCCTCAAAGGGCATAATTCAAACTAATGAAAAAGAATGGAAGACCGTTGTTCCTAAGTCCCAAAGGAATGATGTTATTAGAAACTCTCATGATCCACCCACATGTTCACATTTTGGTTTTTACAAAACTTTTAGTAGAATTCAGGAGAATTATTATTGGCCAAAGATGCGCCCTGATATTTTGAGATACATTCGTCAATGTAAAGTTTGTCAATCACAAAAGTTAACTAACACCTCACGTTTAGGTTTAATGGGCTGTGAAAAGCAGGTAAACTTCCCTTTTCAAGTCCTAGCTGTCGATCTTATGGGACCATTTCCTCGATCACCCCGTGGATTTACATATTTACTCGTAATTGGAGACTGGTTTTCGAAATATACCATTCTATGTCCCCTAAGAGACGCGACAGCACCAAACATAGTTAAATTTTTAGAAAATCAAGTGTTTTTAGTATACGGTGTACCTCAGATTATCATTGCGGACAATGGTACCCAATTCGCAGGGAAAATCTTTAAAAAGTTAACAGATACGTATAAAGTAAAAATTTGGTTTACGCCTCGCTATTCAGCGCAGTGCAACTTTGTTGAACGTAATAACAAGACAGTTGGACAAGCAATATGTAGCTATATAGTTGAACATAAGGATTGGGACAAAGAGTTATCTAAGATACAATTTGCTATCAATACATCTGTACATGAAGTGCATAATTATGCCCCAGCATTTTTGAATTTTGCTAGAAATATTCCTCACTCAGGTAACTATTATAGTAATATATCTGATACAGTAGGGATAGAGTTAAATCCTCAAAGTAGATCTGAGTTTGTGGAAAATATTTCTAATTTAGATACAGTTTTTAAGGAAGTAAAGAATAAATTGCATCAGGCTTACCAACGAAATTCACGAGCATACAATTTGAGAAAGAAAGATTTTTCTTTTAATATTGGAGATAAAGTTTGGCGTCGAAACAAGGTACTTTCAGAAGCTGCAGTAAAATTTAGTTCAAAACTAGCACCCAAATATGTTTTGTGTGTAGTTAAGAGGAAGGTTTCACGTTTAGTTTATTCTCTGGAATATGAGAATGGTAGTCCAGCAGGAGACTGGCATATTAAGGATTTGAAACCTTATTTCGGGTCTAACTCGGACATATCTGTCGGTTAGTATTTTTTGAGATTTTTTGAGATATATTTTCGAAATTTTTTTGAAAATTTTTTGAAAATTTTTGAACTTTTTTTGGAATTTTTTGCAAGTTTTTAGGAACTTTTTGGTAGCTACCGTGAATGTGAAAGTTCACAAAAACACCCTTGGAATGTTCTACATTGTGACATTCAGTATTTTGTATTTAGCATTTCGAATTTTTTGAAATTTGAAAATTTAGCCCCTGAATTGAAACTGTTAGATTGCAACAGTTTTCAATTTTTCCCATTGCTGACGAGTAATGCGATTTTCTTTTTTTGTACAGTATTTAGAGTTAGGTGTGAGTTATGTAAATATTATGTAAATATCTCTGTTCCGGATAATTTTGGATAGACTTTCCCGATTTTGGAAATTTACTCGATTATGAATTCTACCGACTTAGACTTCCCGATCGTGACCTCCCTTAGGATGTTTAGTACGCATAGCTACTACCCCAAGTTAATCCTTGAATAGAGGTATGCATTTGATCTTTATGGTCATATTTTTTGGGGTAAAGGTTGGTTATCCCTGGATTATTCCTAAAGCTACCTGAACTTGGACATGTTCCCAACTAGTGTTATCACGGCAGTAACACCGCTGTTATTTATTTCCACTGCGTTATGTGGACAGACATAACCAGTGATGGTCCAAATACTGTTCCATTTCTTTTTCGGTCGGGCTAAGAGCTGGTTATCCCTGGAATTGTTCCTAAAGCTACCTGGACTTGGACATGTTCCCAGCTAGTGATTTTATCACGGCAGTAACATCGCTGTTTTTTTAGTTTTGCCACTGGTTATGTGGACAGTCATAACCAGTGATGGTCCATGCACTGCTCCACCTTAGAGTTTTGGAAGTGATCAGCACTTTTGATGCTGATACTTCACATTTGCTGTGGGATATTATTCAATTTTGATACTTACATTTCCCACAGTATTTTTGAGTAAATTTTGAAAAGCCAAGAGCTATTTTTTGTCTGTAGGGACCTTGGAAGCGTAGGGGTCGTGGACAACAACGTGATGTGGGTCGTCATAGTTGTCTCATGACAGGTTGGGCTGACGAGATGTATGTCTTGTATGTATTTCTCGAAAGTACCGCTCTTTTGCTTTTGCACTTGAGTAGTCTCTAGGGACGACCTAACTCTACGTGAATGGGAATACTCCCGAACGTTTTTTGTTGAATCTTTTTGTTTCAGGTTTGGCCTGTTTAAGGTTGGTGGCCGTATGTCACCCCAGTTGAACGGTGGACAGCTGGTTAAATCAAAATTTAAAATTTCAAACTTTCTTTTTTGTTTCCACCTCCGGATTTTTTAGTGAGTTGCCTTCGTTCGTTTAGGAGTTGACATCTCACTGAATGATTCTGAATGCAATTTCAATATTTGGATACTGATATTCGTCTCGGTGATCTGAAGTACTTATCTCTCTGTATCCATTGTTGATATTGTAATTTTTTTGAAAATTTAAATCACTCCAGATTCAAATTTTTTCTTGGGAGAGAGGTGATGTAGCATGTAAATTTTCATTACTGTATATTTTGTTTGATTCTATAATATTTTGTACTGCTGAGCACATCTGACAGGATATTTTGTCACAATAACATGGTTAACATTTTTCAATAACATAAATTGAACTCAATCTGCTTCATATTATTTAATTATTCTCAAACCTGATATGTGGATACACACCTGAGATCTCACACTGTACATACATAAAATAAAAATACAATTTCTATAAATACACTGATATCTCTTGCTATATCTGCTTTGTTGTGATCCAAGTAGAAGGATGATTCAGATGGTTTTTACAGGAACTTATCTGAAAGAGATAAATAATATAAAGTGATATGAAATACAGAGACATTGTCATACTCACTTTTCACACTGCTATTTCCACTTGAAACTTCATCACAGTAGGACGATAGGTATTGGATTTTCCAGGAATTCTGAGGCGTATGGTTTCACTAGGAATCGACCATGGTGAATCAATTAACTTCGTTTGGCATTATTTTCTTGATTGATGCATTTGATAAATTCAGGTTGATGTTTTGTTTTTGTTGATCATCTGTTATTTCGCTTTACGTCAATTAGCTGTCGGTCATGACACCATGTCAACAGTGTCAAACTTGTCATGCGCCAAACGCCGATTCGGATTGATATATCCTTAGATCATCATCGTCGAACCAACAAGCCGAGTAATCGTGAAGAAAGGTGTGACGTCATTTTAGTCATCAATTCTGATTGGTTCAGATAGTCATCTGGGAAGAATCAAGTCTCTGGAAGGAGTAGCGATACCGTCTTTTATTTTGGATATTCAAATTTTCCGCCAATTTGAAAAGCGGAAACTGTTAGGTTGTTCTCGAAGTTCTGGAAATTTGGAGAAGGGATTTCCTTTCTGGTCGTGAGACAAGAGCTCACTTCAGAAAATTCTTCGTGGTGGTCAAGTGCCATTTTTGTGGTGTGAACCGGCTTCTGAAGTCCTGTGTCGCCTGGCGTTCTGGATCACATCAGGATATCCTGGATTTGTTGCTGATCTACAAGGACTGCTGGACTCTACAGATTTCTTCTGGTTTTGGTTTAAGAGGCAGGATCTTCATGGTTTATCACCCAGGTAGCCACGTGCCTACCTTCATCGTCATTTCAATCCCTAACCCTTCATAGAAGGTGAGTCTCGCATTATTACGTTTTTTCTCTCTGCAGTCCAGAAATTCAGAACCTCATTTCATGAATTATTCAAGGGTTTTTTCACCGGGAGTTTTTTTTCACCGGGAGTTTTCTACCGGGAGCTTTACTGGAAGTTCTACAACGGGAGTTATCCTACCAGGAGCACTATTCTTCCCAGGAGTCATTGCTCGACCAGGATCTGTTAATTCTACAAGGCCTTTGGTGGCTATATAGTAGTCTGGAATCTGGAATCTGGATATCGTCCCCTGTTTGCTCATGATGATGGATTTTCAAGGTGGAAATACGACAACTCTGTCAATGTCATCTGACATCCAGGGATGTGAAGTCAGCACCCCGCTCTCCGCCAATCTTCCCTTCAGAAGCTTCATTTGGTGGCACTGAAGCCATTTTTATCAAGGATAACTGGTGTAGGACACACCATACAGGTTTTTGACATAAAAATATATTTTTATTTCTCATTTTTATTCACTCATAATGCCTATTGCTAGTGTGTATAATGGACCATTTTTAAATCATAGCTAGGTCAAAAATTGATGAAATCACACATGAAAGGTACATACTTCCCCTCCACATAGTATACTATGCGCTGGTAGAATTCTTCCATTTTCACTATTTTTTTAAATCTGCTATGACTATAAAACGTCCTTACAGGAGCTCTTGAGTTTTCAAGTACAATATAAAGTTGATTTATATATATTTTCATCCACATAATAGCAGGCAACAGTGTATTTTCTTAACAGGAAATAAGTATCTAATATTTTTTGATTATGCATATTTGTCAAAACCATGTGATATATGAGTCCTATCATCATTATTAAATGTTTTGGGTATTGTATATGACTGTTTTGTTTGTTTATTGACATGACACTCCAACTCACAACATCTCTAAGGTAAATTTAGGTCTTTTAGTCTGGGAGAACAACTAATATTATTCATTATCTGGTTGCTCAACTTTCCAGGTAACATTTCATTTGAATTAAAAGTTGCAGTGGCGCCCCATCTTTTTTGTTTAACCTTATGATTGCTAGATAACTGAATTTTTCGCTATTTTAACTCATTTTGATAACTCGAACTCATAGTGCCTACTGACGAAGAGCTGCCGTTCGCAATGCACCTATTTTTCATAAAAGTAGGGCTGCAATATAACGGTTAATCAAGCAGATTCGTGGTTGGCCATGTTTGAAGGCATCATTACCATCAAGGGTAAATTGAAGGTGACCGGTGGTGGTACTGGTACATTAACCCACAATGCTGGAGCCTATCTCTTTGATTCCTGCACCTATGAATTGTGTAATAAAGAATTGGACACTGTCAGATATCCTGGAATAACGAGTACTGTGCGAGGATACTTATGTTATACGCCCTAAGACTCACGTCATCTAGCCATAGCAGGCTGGAACTATCCCAATGCTCCGATCCTCAACACCGATGGTACGTTTAGCATGAACATTCCACTGAAACATTTGTTTTCCATCTTCAATGATCATCAAGTGGCAACGTGGGGCAAGCAGTCAATCCGTTTAGTGAGAGCTCGCAATGATGCCAATAGTGTGAAGGTTGTCGAGAGAGCGAATACTGCTTTGCAAGGATCTCCTCAGACTCAGAGTATTGCTAAAATAACGATAGAAAGCATCAATTTGAAAGTGCCACATCTCACACCCAACGATGACATAAAGTTGCAGTTGTTGACACGTATCAAAGCAGATGAGTCTATGATGATACCGTTTCGCCGATGGGAATTGCACGAGCTACCAGCACTCACACAAGGATCTACCATAGAAATCTGGTCGGTCAAGACATGTTCTGCATTGGACAGTCCAAGATATGTTATAGTATTTTTCCAAACGAAAAAATCTGATAACATACATGAAGATGTGACCTTGTTCGATAATGCCAACATAAAATCCATACGATTGGCTCTGAATAGCGACTATTATCCGCAAGAACGAATGCTATTGGACTTTTTCCGAGACCAATATGCTGACGCTCACTTCAACTATACAGAGTTCAACAAGAGCTATCATAACTGTCAACAAAAACGCTCTCTAGTGGATTTCAATGAATTCAAAACCCGACCAATGTTTGTTATCGATTGCTCGAGGCGCCATCTAGGCATGAAGTCGTCTACAGTTGACATAAAGTTGGACATTGAAGCGACTACAGGCTTCCCTCCCGACACCAAAGCCTATTGCATCATCGTTCACGATCAAATCATGGAACATCTCCCACTCAGCAAAATTGTTCGAAATATCGCCTAGGTGGGTGTTGCTGCATCAGTCAGACGTCAGTTTGCTTCGAAGAGCCATGGAGATCGCACTGGTTGATATTCAAGCGTTCATGGTTGATGGTGAATTCATTCCAAAGGAAATGGCTATCCGCATTGGCAAAAAGACGAGTCATTTTCTATTCAAGTCATCTGTAGAGTTTTCCAGTTTGAACAAAGATGATAAAAAGATGGCGAATCATGTGGAACGTTACGTTCATGGTTTAAAATATTCCAGTGGTTATGTGGATTTGAATGAGCTGGATCAAATACTACGAGATAACCTGCAGCAGACAAACATCATCTACGTAAGAGGCCATCAAGAGATTCAGTTCTTGCAGCGAAAATGTGCAGAGTTGGAGATGACCAATCACATTGTTAATTTGGAAGATTTTGACAATTCTTGGTGGCAGCCAATAACGTTTCAACAATCCATTCCACCCTGCATGAATCATTTCCGCGGAGGAAGGTTCCAGTGCAGTCTTCACAATGTCGATACTTTATATAATTGGTTATGTAATTTATTACCAAAATAAAAAAAATATATAATAATTTCAGAGTTTTTATTCATCACATCCCTTATTTCTCAGTATTCCAACAATAACAATTGAGATTAAAATAAGTGAGCATATTAGTGAACAACAAAGTGTCAAAATTTCAATGACATCGACATCAGTATCTTGATCCAATTTTGCGGAGGATTTTTTCAATGCAAGTGTCTGCCAGTCTCCCATTTCGCCGTCACTGCCATCAGGAAACGATAGTTTCAATTTGTAGTCGATGCTGCTTCCATTAACATGTTGCGACATGTCGAATGAATATACAGGTAGTTTGTTATCATTGACATACATTCTACGCATCAGCTTCCAATCACACTGTCGTGTACGATTCACATCAAAACATATGGCTGCATTCCTCGTATTGTACGGTATGTTTGTATAAAAGACGTTGTTGCTCAGAGCTGTCAATAGAATGAAGCTTGCTTTCAGTATCGCCATCTAGTAGCTGTGTTGGTTGAATTCTTCTTCTTCTCGATGTAGGTGCAGCTGTGCGTCTCGGTTCCGTAAACACCTTGTCCCAAACACTCAAATTTTCAAAATCTTTAAACAGACAAACTTTCTGCTCATACAATTGGATGTCTGCGCTGAGTTGTCTAACCTTCAAGCCAAATTCTTCTAGTGCACGTCTGTATTCGTCAGAAGACATGATACAACTGTTTTACACGTTCATACCTTCAATTCACATCTTATTACATCTCTTTCCCTCTCTTTCTCTCCCTCTCTCTCACTCTCTCTCCCTCTCTTTCTCGTACACATCCAGACAAGGGTGTGGGAAAAGAAAACACAGAAAAGTCTAATAATTGTAAAAGTGTATAATAGTATAAATGTAAAAAGGAATAATAAAAATGAAAAAAAAGTTTATACAATAAAATATGAATAATTAGATAATACTAAAATAATTGAAAATATACATATATACAACATAAATTATTGGATGAATAAAATAAGTTACATTTTTTCATGGGAAAATGAGTCATCAATACAACACAGCGTTGGTTTGAAAATTTTGATGAAAAAATACTAAGGAGAAAATCAATCCGCCAAACTGTAGTGACCCCACGGAAGTGTGTCAAATGAATCGTGAATCAGTTTCTGCTTATCATCTTTGGGACTCAGGCCAATTTTAGTCTGCTCGATGGAAAAAACATCGTGAGCGTAGGAACGGATCGTTTGCTGGGCTACGGTCTTTTCTTTCCAAGCCGTCAGACAATCAACATAGTCATCAAAAGTCAACTTATTTTTGACGATGCATTTCTTGACACCCTTGGATTTTTTAGTTATACCGAAATTTTCCAATTCCCTATCTAGTCGTTCTTTACTGAATCCCTTTCTTTCCAATCGCTTTCTCTCTTTTTCAATATCCTCATCCGTTATATCCAATTTATAACTGTACATCTTGGACCGTAGTCCAGCAAAATGCGTAATAATCTTACCGTTTGCCTCATCCTTTAATAGGCCCAAGACTTTTTTATTTACTCGAGGTATACCATAAATATTGTCTGGAGCATAGTCAGACGTGTCAAATCTCTCGATATTTGCATCAATCACCTCACTATACGCATCGTCACATACAATTTCGTAGATGAAGCTGTCCGTATCGGTATACATGAGTTTTACGTCAGCTCCAAGCTTTGGCAACATGAAATTGTAGTGGAAATCATACATGACGATTTTTGACAAGTCAAGGATACACATGTCAATGTAGAGAGGTTTATTGAAAATCAGCTCTGCTTTTTTCAACTCTACTGCCACCAAATTGTCATCGAAAACTGTTCGTTGTTGGAACCGAGGACTTGAAATTAAATTTTTAATGCCATAGCGGCCTTCATACATTCTGACTAACTTAACTGTTCTATGATTACGAATATTCTCCATCGTCTTCCCAAACACCGCATTATTGGTCAATTTCCTTAAATCTTTTTCAAAATCGTTTGTGGCTAGAGTCCTCAATCGAGTATTCAACTCAATGTAGGGCTTTAGCCACGTGGATTGTTTGAACTTCAATACTTTATGAATCTTGGTCAATTTCAGACCGTGTTCTAATGCCTGCTTCAAATTTCGATAATGTAAAGTATATTGTTTTTTATCGTGGAGTGTGGTCATTAGTTTGGATAATTTTGAATTTGGTGGTGTGCGGTGTTCGGGACAAAATGGTAGGTCCTTGTGTAGGTCATGCAACCCCTCAGGATACTCCAAGTCAACTTGGAGAATATAACCTTCTGGACTGTTGTCAGGAATTTGGGTTACATCAATGTCAACATTTTCTACCCATGTAAAGCCTCCATAAGGGAGGGGTTCACTCATTGCTTTTCCATAAAGGTTATTTACATCGAGATAAAGAAGGTACTTTGACGGTTTTTTTGGATCGTAATTTTTCTGATATTTATTGTTTGCTTCACTATACCTATTGCAACAAACCGATACTCCTCCTCTTATCGCCTGCTCCACGAACATCACCATGTCGATGTCCTCGATGATTTGCAGCTTACATCCAGTATACTTGAGCATGCAGTCCCAAGTATAGCCGGGCATGGTGTAACCAAGCAGGATCGAGGCCATAGGTCTTCAGGGATGACGCACGGAAATTCTCCATGACGTCGGCAAGAAGAAGAATATCGGTCTGCATATATAGGTCGCTATATTCTCCCAGCGATTTTAGCTCGAAAGATTCCCAAACTTTTCGCGCGTGCGCGTAATCGTCGTCCGAAATATTCGTGTCGTTCAATTTGTTGTAGAAATTTTGAATGCTTGGCAACTCGGATTCATCCAATCTTTCCACATTATCGACATAGTCATATGGAAATACTCCTTTTCGTGTCAACAATGCAAATTTCGTCTCATTTACGTCACTGAATTCTTTCTTTAGAATTTTCAAATCAACGACTTTCAACGTTGACACTAAAGCATCGAGACTGGTTCCCAGAAAGCGGAAAGAGTCGATGAATAGAAATTTAATGATTGTTTCATCATCATATTGTGTAAAGGAAATGTATTTTTCACGATTAACCGGGAGTACGCTCACACGTCCCCGCTTGGAAATGTCTCTGATTATAAAATGCGAATCATATCCTGAGAGGTTGTGGAACGTAATGGAAACAACGAACAGTTTCCTAAAGTTGAGATTACAGGGAGCCTGGTGTGCGAAGCCTCTGAATGCGCCAGTAAAATGGTCGTGGTCGCGTACGATAACGTCTTTTGCCTTGAATTTCTCTTCGCAAATGTGGCAGATGGTTGCGCCACTGGTACTAGCTGGTTTAACTACCATTGGAACGATATTTTTCAATTTGGATTCGACAAATTTGGCAATTTCAGACATTTCGCAGGCAAACCAGTCCATGCAATCTCCACCCCTATGACTACGATAAAATGACAGCGAGTCATCGAAAGAACATTTAAAATAGTACCCAGCACTGTATGCTTTATGATGTTGATACTTTGAAGTGGTTTTTGAAATTTTGGAATTACATTTCTCCAACTGCGATTCGAAATCAGCATAAATGATGAAAGGACATGTCTGCTTATACACATGGTTCTTAAATTCTACAAAATCATACTTGGGGAATGAAATTTTCTCATTATTAATTTTCTCACATAGAGCAGCATGACTATCAAGCTTCTCCTGGCAATGGTAATAGTTGAGGCACCGATCGCAGATGTATTTCTTAACCTTATATTTGTTGAGTTGACTTGATACTAGTCGTGAAAGGTCCTTAATCCAGACATAATGATATTTCACGTTAACGTTTTCCCCAACATTTTCATTATCGGGAGGAGCTTCATAGTCATTCAATTTTGGGAAATATTTGTCTTGAATTAATAGCAAATTAACGTGTCGATTACATTTATGCTTAGTCAGTCTGGTGGGTACTACAGAGTAAAATGTTCGTTCGTTGACTTCTGTCAACTCTAACGCATAAACATTCACCGAAATAGCATTCATTTTTTCAAATTTTGTGATTTGGGGCAGCTTCATTGGTATGTCTAATCCTTTAATGTTCAGAATCTGTGAATAGTGAGGATAATTCTTAACTCTATTTGAATGTGCGTCAGCAGGATGCAAACAACTGACTATGCTCCAATAGAAGCATGCCTCATCATCATTTTGAACGTTAATGCAGGCATGCTTTTTCTCAATCTGCTCTGGTAATTTGATGTATGATGAGCCATTGCCCATTTCATATTTATTTATGGCAACCCCCAGAGAAATAATTTCGCTCAAGGCCCACCCGCTATTCTTCTCGGCAAATTCGCTAAGTTTATTAAGGATCACATCTAGCGCATTGATTTTAAACCAATCGGCTAGGTCCGTTCCTGCGTCCACGATGGCATTGGGAGTACAAAAATGTTTGCGGTCAACCAATTCCCCATTATTTGACTGCTTAACCCATTAGTGCATGAAGTTACTTTTTTTCAAATCTGCATATTCTGAAGATGTTTACTCATTCACATTATACCCAAAGAATGATAACTCATGACGAATAATTTTTTTTTACAACAGATTTTTTCTATATGACACGTCCATTTTAATGGACTCTATGCAAATTGGTTCATTGATGAAAGTGATCAGTAGGGAATTTCAGTATTCATTTTCATTCAAGTACATATCCAGAACATGAGAAACTCAATAACATCAATCACAATATTATCAATAATAATAATAATGATAATAATAATGAAAATTATACATCATGATTACTTGATACATTTTGAAGCATCTCTCAGATGCAGTCCTATTTTACATATAAAATTGCAATTTTGTATACTCTACTGAATGGAATTCAGCTGATGGGTGTATGGAAATGCATCATATCAAGAAATTATTTGGGATGATACTTCCAGACCTTTTTTCGGTGCTCCTCACACGATCCAGTGGAAGGAAATGTGAACCCGTTGAAGAAAAAGAGGAGTCGAACGAGTGGATGGAGTTGTGTCTATAGTTGACGTGCTGCAGTATAACGTACAATCTTTTAATGTTATAATATTCCTTTCCATAATGCAAAGATGTATATTATTTTCAATTTCATCAAAATCAGGATCAGAATAACGAAAGTCGCACGGCTGTTTGATAATTCCTTTAGAAATATGATTTATTATGGATTCGCAGTTTCTAAATTCGAATAACTGCATTTCTGCCAACTTTTCTTCTGGAGGCAATATAATATATGATTATCTGTTGGTTGATCGATATCTGAGCCATTTTCCATATGTCTGAGAGGTGTTGCAAGAATGATCTACAAAAAAATCTTGATGACCGATATGCATAGAGTCCATTATAATGGACACAACACAAAAGCAATATTTTGAGTGTCTTACAAAAAAAAATAATTATTCGAATTACCTTAAAGGTTCATAAACACATGCATATAATGAGATCTTGAGGGATAGGAAATTCTGAAATTCATTATACTCCGTTATAATAAATACTTACCCTCCTTGTCGGGTGCAATACAAATTGTTATCCATTTGATCACGTGCAGAATATTGTCGAGATACAAATTCATGGAATAGAAGCGATAGCTGTTTGTTTTTGAACTACACTTATAGTTCTGGCGCATGAAACATCCAATTCCTGCATGATTGACGTCACAAAAAATTAGACAAGGAGCGTCCATTATAAGACACATTATGCACTAATGGGTTAATGAAGTCACCGGAAAATGTAAAGTTGACTTTTAGCATTGAAAAGCGCCCCAAAATTTTTGAAATTCTCTTATTTACCAATCTAAATGAATCCTCCAAAAAGTCGATAATCTCCTTATGTCTCAAATTCAGAATAAGACCGGTCTGCACTCTTGACGCGAAGATTGAATTAACATCAATCCAACGAATATAGGGCTTCAGGCCGGAGCCAACATGTCCTCTATTCATAGTTTTGATGAAAAATCTCATCCGTTTCAGTTCCCCGATCTTAGTCTGAATTTTACGCTTCAAACCAATCGAAAAGGTATTTCTTTTCAATGCTAAAATACATTTCCGTATGTGTGAACGGATTGATTTCAATACAAAAAGTGCCAATGGTTTCGAATAATTTTTCTTAATTAATAAAAGAGTTTCGTCGACTTTGGTCAAGGTTTTATTGATGCTCTCCATTGCTGTATTGATGATATTTTACCCAAATAAAACAAATGTAGCTTACTTCAATTCTCTAGAATTTCAAACGAAGCTGCTGGATTGGCCTTCCCAGTCTGCACCTTTCCTCTGAATACTACAGAATATTTCCCGCTACCGAAATATTCAATGTGGGGCGAATAGGTCTCAGTTACACGACTGGGCAGGAACACAACAGAGTCCTCCAACTCAATCAGAACAGATTTACCGAATTTTGTGGTGACCACTTTCGCTGTCTTGATTGGTTGGGGTTGACCGAGCAGGAGATCCACCAACTTCACGCTTGGTTTCTGTTGTTTTGGAGTAATCAGAGAAGCCGCGTTGATTTGAGTAAGATCCATCTGGTAGGAAGAAAAAGGACAAAAAACATCAGCAGTCCAACAAAGTCATGATGAGCTTGATACTAGGATGGGTTATTTTCTATAAAACTAGAAATAAAATCAATCTGCGATTGATCATTGACACTTTCATCGAATTGTCCCTCAAAAAAAACTTGGAATGAAAATGGTTGATGCGGAATGAGCACTAGGTTGTATTATTTTCAGAATAAAATGAAAGGGGCCGATAATATAAAACTAGGAAACTCAAAATGGAATAAAAAAATCAGGTAATATTGGATTGATAATAAAAAAAGAACTTTGATAAAGAGGTACTCACTATTATTGCTATTAATGCACACACACACAAACAGTGATGATTTGGCTGGAGCTGGTCAAGAGACAACGTTCACGATTGCAGACTCGAGTGTGAATGATGTTGCGCTGCGTCGTCGCTTTTATACGCTGGCGGAGATACCACGTGACTTGCTAATTAGCAATGCTGGTGTTCTGGAAAAACCCATCTAAAACGACTGCTGATAGCGATAATTTCTTCCGTCATTCTGATCACGTATTTTGTTCATGCGACTAGTTGGGTTATTTATAGTTCCGATAACCTCCAACGTTTCCTGTTATGCTGCTGATTGTGAAATTGTTGGGTTTTTTGTAGTTTCGATAACCTACATCCTTATCTGTTATGCTAATTTGCAGTCGTTGCACCCGTGTAGAGATAAGCGCGCGCCAGCGATGGATATTATTTTCCACTCGAAGTTTCTTATCTCTAGAACGCATCTCTCGCTTTGCTTTACCTCTACAGATCCGTTGCAAAGATAGGCGCGCGCCACCGATGGATATTATTTTCCACGCGAAGTTTCTTATCTCTGGAACGCATCTCTCGCTTTACTTCACCGCTACAGATCCGTTTCAAAGATGAGCGCGCGCCACCGATGGATATCCCGTTTGAATAGCATTGAAATAATTGAAATATTACGGAGGTCGGAATACCACAGTGCGTATATACGCTGCCTCGTAATGCGAAGGTCCCTAGTTCAATTCCCCCCAGCGGTGACAGCTTTTTTTAATTTATTTATTCACGATGTCGACGTGACGACGTATGAATAATTTGAATTTCGCGCTGGTTTTTAGTGGGCGTGGCCTCCAATCAAATGCTGGTCTCTGATTGGCTTGCCCCAGAACATACATAGACTATCTACTTGCGTTATACCTGCTTCGATGTCTTTTTATATAATAGTTGAGAACTCATATGCTCTAGAGGTATCCATGTGAGATGATAGAATACAGAGAAACGGTATGCGGACTGATGTTGTCGAAGTATCTTCACTTGCCTATTGTTCTCGTTGTATGTCCTTCGAAGTCGTCCTATATGGTCAGTGCAATCGTATCTGCAATTACTGTAGGAATGTCAGATGCCAGAATGCGAAGTTACAGTGTAAACATAGTCGAAGTCGAAGTTTCTTGCTCTCCCTGTTGTGAGCGTTATTTCGATTCAGGAAACACTAGACAATGTCTACCTATAAGATGTATAACCGACTTATTATCAAGATTGATAAATTCGAAGTTTTGGCCAACACGCCGGTTTACCGACTCTTGATTGTATGAAGTTTTTGGTGGATATAAAGAAGTATAGTACTCCACTCACATATAATGGGCTGTCATATATACTTCTTGAATGGGCATTCGAGATGCTAGAATGCAAAGTTACAAAGTATACATAGTCGAAGTCGAAGTTTCTTGTTCGGCCTGTTGTGTACGTTATACCCGCTTCGATGTCGTCTCATATGATCGTTGCGAAAATATATGCCCCAGAGGTCTCCATGTGGGATGATTGAACACAGAAATACAGTGTGCAGACTGATGTTGTCGAAGTATCTCCACTTGCCTATTGTTATCGTTATATGTCCTCCGGAGTCGTCTTATATGGTCAGTGCGATCGTATCTGCTATAGCTCTTGGCATGTCAGATGCTAGAATGCAGAGGTACAGTGTAAACATAGTCGAAGTCAAAGTTTCATGTTCTGCCTGTTATGTTCGTTATCCTCGCTCCGATGTCGTCTCATAGGATCGTTGCGAACTGATATGCTCCAAAGGTATCCATGTGAGATGATAAAATACAGAGAAACAGTGTGCAGACTAATGTTGTTGAAGTATCCTCACTTGCCTAATTTTCTCGTAATATGTCCTTCTTAGTCGTCTTATATGGTCAGTGCGATCGTATCTGCTATAGCTCTAGGCATGTCAGATTCTAGAATGCAGAGGTACAGTGTAAACATAGTCGGAGTCAAAGTTTCTTGTTCTGCCTGTTGTGTGCGTTATACCCGCTTCGATGTCGTCTCATATGATCGTTGCGAACTGATATGCTCCGAAGGTATCCATGTAAGATGATATAATACAGAGATACAGTGTGCGGACTGAAGTTTTCGAACTATCTTCACTCACTTTTTGTTCTCATCATGAGTCCTTCAAAGTCGTCTTATATTGTCAGTGCGATCGTATTTGCTATAACTGTAGGCATGCCAGATGCTAGAATGCAAAGTTACAGTGTAAACATAGTCGAAGTCGAAGTTTCTTGTTCTGCCTATTGTGTGCGTTATACCCGCATCGATGTCGTCTTATATAATAGTTGCGAACTCATATGCTCTAGAGGTTTCCATGTGAGATGATAGAATACAGAGATACGGTGTGCGGACTGATGTTCTCGAAGTATCTCCACTTGCCTATATGTAAATGAGCTAGGAGAGAACGGGAATCAAAACGTCACTTTTCCCATGTGAATCTCCATAAGAAATTTTAAGTTTCATTCTGCAAATTTTGGTTCCTTTCAAGGTCATCCAACGAGCGACGCGAGAGATCCGTTCTAGAGATAACGGCGCGCATTTCGTTACATTTTTCAATCAATAATGGCTATACACAGGGTGTTTGAGTTGAATGATGGTTAGGAAAAAATATACAGGGTGAAACCAAAAAAGCGTTATACCTCCCCGACGAGTAGACTACCAGCATATAGGCTACCCGCTAGCTAATGATATATACAGGGCGTTTGAGATGGATAACAGTCAAAAAATATACAGGGCGACCTACCCACTTTTGAGGGATTAGGCAGCTGACGTGTGACAGATGACGAAGAATTGATGACACGTGACTAGGTGACCAGTATGTAGGCTACCTAATAATTCGATATACAGGGTGTTTATTAGCTGGAAAAAAAAATATACAGGGTGATCCGCAGTAATACTTTAAGGTATCAGAGGGTTGAAGAGGGGGTGCAGGTACTCTAAGAGAAGGATTTTTAACGGGCACTTCGAAACTAATGGTTCGTCCATATGCAAAGTATCAAGGTTTATGAGATATCATTTGAAATGTGTGTGTGTGTGTGTGTGTGTGTGTGTGTGTGTGTGTGTGTGTGTGTGTGTGTGTGTGTGTGTGTGTGTGTGTGTGTGTGTGTGTGTGTGTGTGTGTGTGTGTGTGTGTGTGTGTGTGTGTGTGTGTGTGTGTGTGTGTGTGTGTGTGTGTGTGTGTGTGTGTGTGTGTGTGTGTGTGTGTGTGTGTGTGTGTGTGTGTGTGTGTGTGTGTGTGTGTGTGTGTGTGTGTGTGTGTGTGTGTGTGTGTGTGTGTGTGTGTGTCAGCAAAAGTGTGACAGTTGTCGCAAGTTGACGATTCCGATCATTATACAGGGTGTTTGGATAGCAATAAAAATATATACAGGGGAGGCAAGAACTGACAGGCGGACCCAGCGAACATATTAACGTATGACAGATGACTCGCTAGAGTCCGTTGAATATACAGGGCTTCCAAATAGTAATACAAACTTGTATAGGGCAGATCAATTAAATTCAATTGGATTAAAGGAACTTACTCAGTCCGAAATTGCTCCATTTTCTGAGATACAGGGCGGTGAAGTCGTAGAATGAAAATCGAATTATTCAGACATTCAACAACTAAAGTATGACAGATGACATTTATAGGATATCATACAGCAATAATAGCAATACAAACTTATATAGGGCACTCGTGGCAACAAGTGAAAGTTGGACTCAGCAAAAGTGTGACAGTTGTCGCAAGTTGACGATTCCGATCATTATACAGGGTGTTTGGATAGCAATAAAAATATATACAGGGGAGGCAAGAACTGACAGGCGGACCCAGCGAACATATTAACGTATGACAGATGACTCGCTAGAGTCCGTTGAATATACAGGGCTTCCAAATAGTAATACAAACTTGTATAGGGCAGATCAATTAAATTCAATTGGATTAAAGGAACTTACTCAGTCCGAAATTGCTCCATTTTCTGAGATACAGGGCGGTGAAGTCGTAGAATGAAAATCGAATTATTCAGACATTCAACAACTAAAGTATGACAGATGACATTTATAGGATATCATCATATACAAAGCGATTAGAGAAACCTGATTCGACTGAAAAAACATATACAGGATGAGCAGAATGAGTAGGGTGGATTAAATATTCAAGAAACATATACAGAATGAGTCATAAAATTCTAGTCGAATGAATTATTTGAAAACATATACAGGGAGTAGAAAAAAAATCTAAAATTTATTACCACTCATTCAAATAATTATGAAAAACAAACTATAGAACTACCATGAACCCAATCACGATGTAATTCAATCAAATGGATGATAGATGACATGACAGCAGATGACCGGGGCAGATAACAAACGATCGAATAGCAGTTTCTATATACAGAAACATAGTCAGAGTCTTGAAATTCTCCATACTTATAATGATAATATTAGACATCAGGCGAACTCAGCATACCTATACCCAGTAAAAACATCCTTTTACCGTCCACTTTGAAATATGTCAAACAACTAGAAGTATTCAGAGGTATTCAGGCTGAAAAAATCATGTTTGAGTTAATAGTAAAAAAAAAATATACAGGACGACCCATAATTCATGGATCGAAAAAATAATACAGAGTCGAACTGCGATAAAATTATACGTTGGCGCTCTTCGCGGTACAACATACAGAGTGCTCCATAATGCACTGAACAAAAATCAGGTGTTTGAACTGCAAAAAGGGCATTCCATTCCACTTTACCAACAAAAATTCGATAGATGACAGCTCACGTATGATAAACGACAGCATAATAGGGCGTTG
Organism: Phaedon cochleariae; assembly: GCA_918026855.4. NCBI lineage: Eukaryota > Metazoa > Arthropoda > Insecta > Coleoptera > Chrysomelidae > Phaedon > Phaedon cochleariae. Next base: position 29,515,514 of record OU896708.1, read on the forward strand.
AATAGCAGTTTAGGTGCTAGCCCAGCAAAACATATTAGATTGATAGATGTTATCAGGCTACTCGCTAGATAGCAAAATACGCGGTGTCGCGAAATCTTGCATCAAAGTGCGCTCAATGCAAATCCAAATAATATATAACAATTCCTGAGCCTGACTCAACCCAAAAAACGGGTTAGTGCCGCTAGTGGCTAAGGGGGTATTGAAAAAACAGCCTGCGCATCAGAGATACTCTAGCACTATATTAGCAAGGTGCTCACATTTATTTCATCTCACAATGATAACAATGAGATTCTTAAGTACTTATCTGACTCTATATGTATTTTTAGGAGAGCTCATCTCGCTGTACCATTTTCTTCGGACTTTACACCTCTATACCTGTACATCTTTTTCGAGCATAATTTCTACAGATTTGCGGCTAAGAGGTGAGTGACTTAGCTTTTATATATTATTGAACAAGATCTTGAAATTTAGAAATAAAGTTCCTCAACACTTTCTCTCTCAAGACTATTCAATTATCTCTGTACAAAGTGTTTTTTGCTCAGTTTTCGACACATCAATACATAATATTCCCAGGCTACATATTTATATCCAATCAAAATTGTAAAAAATCAAGTACACCACTTCAATACACTTTAAATGTTAGCCCCTATATGTCTATATTGGAACCATTCGATAATTCGATTAAATATATATATTTATTTCAATGTCACTTCTAACATACATCATCTATTTCAAGCATAAGGAAGATCTGAGATTAAATATACCTGCCTACTCATTCCCGATAATATTTGTAGCCTGTTGTATTCGTACATGTTGTATTCAGATACCGTTGTTGCTATTAGCGGCATTATAGTAGCATCCATTTGTACACGCAGTATGAATATTAAGAGCAATTTTATTTGGTTTTGAGAGTTGCGCGAAATTCTCAAAATAATTCCGAAACAACTTCTTCGCTGATGCTCACGACCATATTATAATCATCATTCCTTCCTTTCTGTTCTGTGTAGGCTTCGTTACTTATCTATGCTTTTCAGGAGTAGCACTGTTAATTGAAATGCAACAGTGAATCGTTTGCGAATATTTCCAAATAGCATCAAAATCATTATCATATTATTCGAATCCGCTTCCTGAAAAATCACCTCTTCATAATCAATTAACATAGCCATGAGCGAGAATAATTGACATATTGTACCCTTTTTCTGGAAAGAATAATGAACATTTTCTAAACATCACAGAGAAACATTGAAAAAACAGCATCAAAATGCGTACGGTATTCAACCGGATTATTAGGAAATCTCCATAATCAATATAAGTATAATATATAGATAGATATATATATAATATATTTATGAATTTGAAGGCGAAACTATAAGGTTAGATATGTTTTTCAATTAATTTCCAAAACCATATGAAGAATAACGATAGTGCAATATCGCGATATACCACTAACAAAGAAACATATTATACAAGGTGTTCCCAGAACAACATTGCACCGGGGTGAACTAGACACCGAAATAGACTGATTGAAATCAAATTACCTCTATACGAAAATGCGCCGTTGAGCCATGAGAGGATGCAATTAAGAATAATTTCATTTACAGATTTTCCTGAATATTTTTAAATCATTCAAAAGTACTGCTCTAAAATTTATTGGACAATTTTCTATCTGCGCTTTTCCATACTTGTTGATAATGTTGGGATTACTATGTTTCACAAATTTCTACCTCATTTGTGTTGAGTTATTGATCGCGCACAATGTCTATTTTCGACATTTCATTAAAGATACTAAAAACAAAAAAATAATAGAAAAAAGTTCAAGCTGCGCTTTCATAAGTACAAGAATCTCCTAAAACATATAGATTTTCCATTTCCAATATACAGGATGATCTAGGTTTGAGCTAAGATGTTGCAACAATTTCCAGACTCTGATTACGGACTAGCATTGTTAGGATTCCATTCATACAACAGTATACCAAATATCGACAAAGGATCAAAGTTTTATTTGCAAGATAAGAGCAAGGCGGGAAAGATCATCGATATTCCCGAAGGTTCATACGACATTGTGGACATTGAGACATTCATACGCAAAGAATTGGGCATCTCAAGTGCAAAGGACGTTGATGATATATTCTCGTTGAAGCCCAACAATAATACACTAAAGTGTGAGATTTCGAGCAAACAGTTTGCCATTGATTTTCGCCCAAAGGATAGCATAGCTCAAGTCTTGGGATTTTCAAATAGATTGTTGAACGCACAACAAGTCCACACTTCCGATTTGCCGGTCAGCATAACCAAAGTGAGAACCATTCACATTGATAGCAACGTTACTGCTGGAGCTCTGTACAACGATAGACCATCACATACGATCTACGAGTTTGCAGTTGCAGTCGATCCTGGTTACGCCATAGACGAGACTCCCAGAAATCTAATCTATCTACCTATAGTCAGCAGGCAAGAATTGCCCAACATTACACTCCAGATTCTAGACCAAGATTTCAGGCAGGTGAATTTTAGAGGTGAAGAAATCATCATAAGATTGGAATTGAAGAAACTCGCAAGATGGTACTAGTGTTTGATTACTCCTATAAATCAGATAATATACCATCATCAGCAACATCATCAGCACCAGTTCTCTCGACACCGTACACCAAAGCAGTCGTGTCTTCGAAGAGCAGGAGCAGAAAATCATTGACATTATCCAGTGTCCTGTTTCTGAAATCACTCAAAGACTACAATGTTGTTAGCACCCGTGTTCGACGTTTTCCGCAAACCCAGACTCGACGAAAGCATCACTAAAGTGGAATGGCGTACCTATTATCCATATGTGAAATCATTCGAGAACAATGATGTCATCGATATAACGGTTAATCAAGCAGATTCGTGGTTGGCCATGTTTGAAGGCATCATTACCATCAAGGGTAAATTGAAGGTGACCGGTGGTGGTACTGGTACATTAACCCACAATGCTGGAGCCTATCTCTTTGATTCCTGCACCTATGAATTGTGTAATAAAGAATTGGACACTGTCAGATATCCTGGAATAACGAGTACTGTGCGAGGATACTTATGTTATACGCCTGAAGACTCACGTCATCTAGCCATAGCAGGCTGGAACTATCCCAATGCTCCGATCCTCAACACCGATGGTACGTTTAGCATGAACATTCCACTGAAACATTTGTTTTCCATCTTCAATGATCATCAAGTGGCAACGTGGGGCAAGCAGTCAATCCGTTTAGTGAGAGCTCGCAATGATGCCAATAGTGTGAAGGTTGTCGAGAGAGCGAATACTGCTTTGCAAGGATCTCCTCAGACTCAGAGTATTGCTAAAATAACGATAGAAAGCATCAATTTGAAAGTGCCACATCTCACACCCAACGATGACATAAAGTTGCAGTTGTTGACACGTATCAAAGCAGATGAGTCTATGATGATACCGTTTCGCCGATGGGAATTGCACGAGCTACCAGCACTCACACAAGGATCTACCATAGAAATCTGGTCCGTCAAGACATGTTCTGCATTGAACAGTCCAAGATATGTTATAGTATTTTTCCAAACGAAAAAATCTGATAACATACATGAAGATGTGACCTTGTTCGATAATGCCAACATAAAATCCATACGATTGGCTCTGAATAGCGACTATTATCCGCAAGAACGAATGCTATTGGACTTTTCCCGAGACCAATATGCTGACGCTCACTTCAACTATACAGAGTTCAACAAGAGCTATCATAACTGTCAACAAAAACGCTCTCTAGTGGATTTCAATGAATTCAAAACCCGACCAATGTTTGTTATCGATTGCTCGAGGCGCCATCTAGGCATGAAGTCGTCTACAGTTGACATAAAGTTGGACATTGAAGCGACTACAGGCTTCCCTCCCGACACCAAAGCCTATTGCATCATCGTTCACGATCAAATCATGGAACATCTCCCACTCAGCGAAATTGTTCGAAATATCGCCTAGGTGGGTGTTGCTGCATCAGTCAGACGTCAGTTTGCTTCGAAGAGCCATGGAGATCGCACTGGTTGATATTCAAGCGTTCATGGTTGATGGTGAATTCATTCCAAAGGAAATAACTATCCGCATTGGCAAAAAGACGAGTCATTTTCTATTCAAGCCATCTGTTGAGTTTTCCAGTTTGAACAAAGATGATAAAAAGATGGCGAATCATGTGGAACGTTACGTTCATGGTTTAAAATATTCCAGTGGTTATGTGGATTTGAATGAGCTGGATCAAATACTACGAGATAACCTGCAGCAGACAAACATCATCTACGTAAGAGGCCATCAAAAGATTCAGTTCTTGCAGCGAAAATGTGCAGAGTTGGAGATGACCAATCACATTGTTAATTTGGAAGATTTTGACAATTCTTGGTGGCAGCCAATAACGTTTCAACAATCCATTCCAGTGCAGTCTTCACAATGTCGATACTTTATATAATTGGTTATGTAATTTATTACCAAAATAAAAAAAATATATAATAATTTCAGAGTTTTTATTCATCACATCCCTTATTTCTCAGTATTCCAACAATAACAATTGAGATTAAAATAAGTGAGCATATTAGTGAACAACAAAGTGTCAAAATTTCAATGACATCGACATCAGTATCTTGATCCAATTTTGCGGAGGATTTTTTCAATGCAAGTGTCTGCCAGTCTCCCATTTCGCCGTCACTGCCATCAGGAAACGATAGTTTCAATTTGTAGTCGATGCTGCTTCCATTAACATGTTGCGACATGTCGAATGAATATACAGGTAGTTTGTTATCATTGACATACATTCTACGCATCAGCTTCCAATCACACTGTCGTGTACGATTCACATCAAAACATATGGCTGCATTCCTCGTATTGTACGGTATGTTTGTATAAAAGACGTTGTTGCTCAGAGCTGTCAATAGAATGAAGCTTGCTTTCAGTATCGCCATCTAGTAGCTGTGTTGGTTGAATTCTTCTTCTTCTCGATGTAGGTGCAGCTGTGCGTCTCGGTTCCGTAAACACCATGTCCCAAACACTCAAATTTTCAAAATCTTTAAACAGACAAACTTTCTGCTCATACAATTGGATGTCTGCGCTGAGTTGTCTAACCTTCAAGCCAAATTCTTCTAGTGCACGTCTGTATTCGTCAGAAGACATGATACAACTGTTTTACACGTTCATACCTTCAATTCACATCTTATTACATCTCTTTCCCTCTCTTTCTCTCCCTCTCTCTCACTCTCTCTCCCTCTCTTTCTCGTACACATCCAGACAAGGGTGTGGGATAAGAAAACACAGAAAAGTTTAATAATTGTAAAAGTGTATAATAGTATAAATGTAAAAAGGAATAATAAAAATGAAAAAAAAGTTTATACAATAAAATATGAATAATTAGATAATACTAAAATAATTGAAACTATACATATATACAACATAAATTATTGGATGAATAAAATAAGTTACATTTTTTCATGGGAAAATGAGTCATCAATACAACACAGCGTTGGTTTGAAAATTTTGATGAAAAAATACTAAGGAGAAAATCAATCCGCCAAACTGTAGTGACCTCACGGAAGTGTGTCAAATGAATCGTGAATCAGTTTCCGCTTATCATCTTTGGGACTCAGGCCAATTTTAGTCTGCTCGATGGAAAAAACATCGTGAGCGTAGGAACGGATCGTTTGCTGGGCTACGGTCTTTTCTTTCCAAGCCGTCAGACAATCAACATAGTCATCAAAAGTCAACTTATTTTTGACGATGCATTTCTTGACACCCTTGGATTTTTTAGTTATACCGAAATTTTCCAATTCCCTATCTAGTCGTTCTTTACTGAATCCCTTTCTTTCCAATCGCTTTCTCTCTTTTTCAATATCCTCATCCGTTATATCCAATTTATAACTGTACATCTTGGACCGTAGTCCAGCAAAATGCGTAATAATCTTACCGTTTGCCTCATCCTTTAATAGGCCCAAGACTTTTTTATTTACTCGAGGTATACCATAAATATTGTCTGGAGCATAGTCAGACGTGTCAAATCTCTCGATATTTGCATCAATCACCTCACTATACGCATCGTCACATACAATTTCGTAGATGAAGCTGTCCGTATCGGTATACATGAGTTTTACGTCAGCTCCAAGCTTTGGCAACATGAAATTGTAGTGGAAATCATACATGACGATTTTTGACAAGTCAAGGATACACATGCCAATGTAGAGAGGTTTATTGAAAATCAGCTCTGCTTTTTTCAACTCTACTGCCACCAAATTGTCATCGAAAACTGTTCGTTGTTGGAACCGGGGACTTGAAATTAAATTTTTAATGCCATAGCGGCCTTCATACATTCTGACTAACTTAACTGTTCTATGATTACGAATATTCTCCATCGTCTTCCCAAACACCGCATTATTGGCCAATTTCCTTAAATCTTTTTCAAAATCGTTTGTGGCTAGAGTCCTCAATCGAGTATTCAACTCAATGTAGGGCTTTAGCCACGTGGATTGTTTGAACTTCAATACTTTATCAATCTTGGTCAATTTCAGACCGTGTTCTAATGCCTGCTTCAAATTTCGATAATGTAAAGTATATTGTTTTTTATCGTGGAGTGTGGTCATTAGTTTGGATAATTTTGAATTTGGTGGTGTGCGGTGTTCGGGACAAAATGGTAGGTCCTTGTGTAGGTCATGCAACCCCTCAGGATACTCCAAGTCAACTTGGAGAATATAACCTTCTGGACTGTTGTCAGGAATTTGGGTTACATCAATGTCAACATTTTCTACCCATGTAAAGCCTCCATGAGGGAGGGGTTCATTCATTGCTTTTCCATAAAGGTTATTTACATCGAGATAAAGAAGGTACTTTGACGGTTTTTTTGGATCGTAATTTTTCTGATATTTATTGTTTGCTTCACTATACCTTCTGCAACAAACCGATACTCCTCCTCTTATCGCCTGCTCCACAAACATCACCATGTCGATGTCCTTGATGATTTGCAGCTTACATCCAGTATACTTGAGCATGCAGTCCCAAGTATAGCCGAACATGGTGTAATACCAAGCAGGATCGAGGCCATAGGTCTTGAGGGATGACGCACGGAAATTTTCCATGACGTCGGCAAGAAGAAGAATATCGGTCTGCATATATAGGTCGCTATATTCTCCCAGCGATTTCAGCTCGAAAGATTCCCAAACTTTTCGCGCGTGCGCGTAATCGTCGTCCGAAATATTCGTGTCGTTCAATTTGTTGTAGAAATTTTGAATGCTTGGCAACTCCGATTCATCCAATCTTTCCACATTATCGACATAGTCATATGGAAATACTCCTTTTCGTGTCAACAATGCAAATTTCGTCTCATTTACGTCACTGAATTCTTTCTTCAGAATTTTCAAATCATCGACTTTCAACGTTGACACTAAAGCATCGAGACTGGTTCCCAGAAAGCGGAAAGAGTCGATGAATCGGAATTTTATGCTTGTTTCATCATCATGTTGTGTAAAGGAAATGTATTTTTCACGATTAACCGGGAGTACGCTCACACGTCCCCGCTTGGAAATGTCTCTGATTATAAAATGCGAATCATATCCTGAGAGGTTGTGGAACGTAATGGGAACAACGAACAGTTTCCTAAAGTTGAGATTACAGGGAGCCTGGTGTGCGAAGCCTCTGAATGCGCCAGTAAAATGGTCGTGGTCGCGTACGATAACGTCTTTTGCCTTGAATTTCTCTTCGCAAATGTGGCAGATGGTTGCGCCACTGGTACTAGCTGGTTTAACTACCATTGGAACGATATTTTTCAATTTGGATTAGACAAATTTGGCAATTTCAGACATTTCGCAGGCAAACCAGTCCATGCAATCTCCACCCCTATGACTACGATAAAATGACAGCGAGTCATCGAAAGAACATTTAAAATAGTACCCAGCACTGTATGCTTTATGATGTTGATACTTTGAAGTGGTTTTTGAAATTTTGGAATTACATTTCTCCAACTGCGATTCGAAATCAGCATAAATGATGTAAGGACATGTCTGCTTATACACATGGTTCTTAAATTCTACAAAATCATACTTGGGGAATGAAATTTTCTCATTATCAATTTTCTCACATAGAGCAGCATGACTATCAAGCTTCTCCTGGCAATGGTAATAGTTGAGGCACCGATCGCAGATGTATTTCTCAACCTTATATTTGTTGAGTTGACTTGATACTAGTCGTGAAAGGTCCTTAATCCAGACATAATGATATTTCACGTTAACGTTTTCCCCAACATTCTCATTATCGGGAGGAGCTTCATAGTCATTCAATTTTGGGAAATATTTGTCTTGAATTAATAGCAAATTAACGTGTCGATTACATTTATGCTTAGTCAGTCTGGTGGGTACTACAGAGTAAAATGTTCGTTCGTTGACTTCTGTCAACTCTAACGCATAAACATTCACCGAAATAGCATTCATTTTTTCAAATTTTGTGATTTGGGGCAGCTTCATTGGTATGTCTAATCCTTTAATGTTCAAAATCTGTGAATAGTGAGGATAATTCTTAACTCTATTTGAATGTGCGTCAGCAGGATGCAAACAACTGACTATGCTCCAATAGAAGCATGCCTCATCATCATTTTGAACGTTAATGCAGGCATGCTTTCTCTCAATCTGCTCTGGTAATTTGATGTATGATGAGCCATTGCCCATTTCATATTTATTTATGGCAACCTCCAGAGAAATAATTTCGCTCAAGGCCCACCCGCTATTCTTCTCGGCAAATTCGCTAAGTTTATTAAGGATCACATCTAGCGCATTGATTTTAAACCAATCGGCTAGGTCCGTTCCTGCGTCCACGATGGCATTGGGAGTACAAAAATGTTTGCGGTCAACCAATTCCCCATTATTTGACTGCTTAATGAAGTCACCGGAAAATGTAAAGTTGACTTTTAGCATTGAAAAGCGCCCCAAAATTTTTGAAATTCTCTTATTTACCAATCTAAATGAATCCTCCAAAAAGTCGATAATCTCTGTCTCAAATTCAGCATAAGACCGGTCTGCACTCTAGACGCGAAGATTGAATTAACATCAATCCAACGAATATAGGGCTTCAGGCTGGAGCCAACATGTCTTCTATTCATAGTTTTGATGAAAAATCTCATTCGTTTCAGTTCCCCGATCTTAGTCTGAATTTTACGCTTCAAACCAATCGAAAAAGTATTTCTTTTCGATGCTAAAATACATTTCCGTATGTGTGAACGGATTGATTTCAATACAAAAAGTGCCAATGGTTTCGAATAATTTTTCTTAATTAATAAAAGAGTTTCGTCGACTTTGGTCAAGGTTTTATTGATGCTCTCCATTGCTGTATTGATGATATTTTACCCAAATAAAACAAATGTAGCTTACTTCAATTCTCTAGAATTTCAAACGAAGCTGCTGGATTGGCCTTCCCAGTCTGCACCTTTCCTCTGAATACTACAGAATATTTCCCGCTACCGAAATATTCAATGTGGGGCGAATAGGTCTCAGTTACACGACTGGGCAGGAACACAACAGAGTCCTCCAACTCAATCAGAACAGATTTACCGAATTTTGTGGTGACCACTTTCGCTGTCTTGATTGGTTGGGGTTGACCGAGCAGGAGATCCACCAACTTCACGCTTGGTTTCTGTTGTTTTGGAGTAATCAGAGAAGCCGCGTTGATTTGAGTAAGATCCATCTGGTAGGAAGAAAAAGGACAAAAAACATCAGCAGTCCAACAAAATCATGATGAGCTTGATACTAGGATGGGTTATTTTCTATAAAACTAGAAATAAAATCAATCTGCGATTGATCATTGACACTTTCATTGAATTGTCTCTCAAAAAAAACTTGGAATGAAAAAGGTTGATGCGGAATGAGCACTAGGTTGTATTATTTTCAGAATAAAATGAAAGGGGCCGATAATATAAAACTAGGAAACTCAAAATGGAATAAAAAAATCAGGTAATATTGGATTGATAATAAAAAAAGAACTTTGATAAAGAGGTACTCACTATTATTGCTATTAATGCACACACACACAAACAGTGATGATTTGGCTGGAGCTGGTCAAGAGACAACGTTCACGATTGCAGACTCGAGTGTGAATGATGTTGCGCTGCGTCGTCGCTTTTATACGCTGGCGGAGATACCACGTGACTTGCTAATTAGCAATGCTGGTGTCCTGGAAAAACCCATCTGAAACGACTGCTGATAGCGATAATTTCTTCCGTCATTCTGATCACGTATTTTGTTCATGCGACTAGTTGGGTTATTTATAGTTCCGATAACCTCCAACGTTTCCTGTTATGCTGCTGATTGTGAAATTGTTGGGTTTTTTGTAGTTTCGATAACCTCCATCCTTATCTGTTGTTATGCTGCTGATTGTGGAATTGTTGGGCTCTTTGTAGTTTCGATAACCTACATCCTTATCTGTTATGCTAATTTGCAGTCGTTGCACCCGTGTAGAGATAAGCGCGCGCCAGCGATGGATATTATTTTCCACTCGAAGTTTCTTATCTCTAGAACGCATCTCTCGCTTTGCTTTACCTCTACAGATCCGTTGCAAAGATAGGCGCGCGCCACCGATGGATATTATTTTCCACGCGAAGTTTCTTATCTCTGGAACGCATCTCTCGCTATACTTCACCGCTACAGATCCGTTTCAAAGATAAGCGCGCGCCACCGATGGATATCCCGTTTGAATAGCATTGAAATAATTGAAATATTACGGAGGTCGGAATACCACAGTGCGTATATACGCTGCCTCGTAATGCGAAGGTCCCTAGTTCAATTCCCCCCAGCGGTGACAGCTTTTTTTAATTTATTTATTCACGATGTCGACGTGACGACGTATGAATAATTTGAATTTCGCGCTGGTTTTTAGTGGGCGTGGCCTCCAAATAAATGCTGGTCTCTGATTGGCTTGCCCCAGAACATACATAGACTATCTACTTGCGTTATACCTGCTTCGATGTCTTTTTATATAATAGTTGAGAACTCATATGCTCCAGAGGTATCCATGTGAGATGATAGAATACAGAGAAACGGTATGCGGACTGATGTTGTCGAAGTATCTTCACTTGCCTATTGTTCTCGTTGTATGTCCTCCGGAGTCGTCCTATATGGTCAGTGCAATCGTATCTGCAATTACTGTAGGAATGTCAGATGCCAGAATGCGAAGTTACAGTGTAAACATAGTCGAAGTCGAAGTTTCTTGCTCTCCCTGTTGTGAGCGTTATTTCGATTCAGGAAACACTAGACAATGTCTACCTATAAGATGTATAACCGACTTATTATCAAGATTGATAAATTCGAAGTTTTGGCCAACACGCCGGTTTACCGACTCTTGATTGTATGAAGTTTTTGGTGGATATAAAGAAGTATAGTACTCCACTCACATATAATGGGCTGTCATATATACTTCTTGAATGGGCATTCGAGATGCTAGAATGCAAAGTTACAAAGTATACATAGTCGAAGTCGAAGTTTCTTGTTCGGCCTGTTGTGTACGTTATACCCGCTTCGATGTCGTCTCATATGATCGTTGCGAAAATATATGCCCCAGAGGTCTCCATGTGGGATGATTGAACACAGAAATACAGTGTGCAGACTGATGTTGTCGAAGTATCTCCACTTGCCTATTGTTATCGTTATATGTCCTCCGAAGTCGTCTTATATGGTCAGTGCGATCGTATCTGCTATAGCTCTTGGCATGTCAGATGCTAGAATGCAGAGGTACAGTGTAAACATAGTCGAAGTCAAAGTTTCATGTTCTGCCTGTTATGTTCGTTATCCTCGCTCCGATGTCGTCTCATAGGATCGTTGCGAACTGATATGCTCCAAAGGTATCCATGTGAGATGATAAAATACAGAGAAACAGTGTGCAGACTAATGTTGTTGAAGTATCCTCACTTGCCTTATTTTCTCGTAATATGTCCTTCTTAGTCGTCTTATATGGTCAGTGCGATCGTATCTGCTATAGCTCTAGGCATGTCAGATTCTAGAATGCAGAGGTACAGTGTAAACATAGTCGGAGTCAAAGTTTCTTGTTCTGCCTGTTGTGTGCGTTATACCCGCTTCGATGTCGTCTCATATGATCGTTGCGAACTGATATGCTCCAAAGGTATCCATGTGAGATGATATAATACAGAGATACAGTGTGCGGACTGAAGTTTTCGAACTATCTTCACTCGCTTTTTGTTCTCATCATGAGTCCTTCAAAGTCGTCTTATATGGTCAGTGCGATCGTATTTGCTATAACTGTAGGCATGCCAGATGCTAGAATGCAAAGTTACAGTGTAAACATAGTCGAAGTCGAAGTTTCTTGTTCTGCCTATTGTGTGCGTTATACCCGCATCGATGTCGTCTTATATAAAAGTTGCGAACTCATATGCTCTAGAGGTATCCATGTGAGATGATAGAATACAGAGATACGGTGTGCGGACTGATGTTCTCGAAGTATCTCCACTTGCCTATATGTAAAGGAGCTAGGAGAGAACGGGAATCAAAACGTCACTTTTCCCATGTGAATCTCCATAAGAAATTTTAAGGTTCATTCTGCAGATTTTGGTTCCTTTCAAGGTCATCCAACGAGCGACGCGAGAGATCCGTTCTAGAGATAACGGCGCGCATTTCGTTACATTTTTCAATCAATAATGGCTATACACAGGGTGTTTGAGTTGAATGATGGTTAGGAAAAAATATACAGGGTGAAACCAAAAAAGCGTTATACCTCCCCGACGAGTAGACTACCAGCATATAGGCTACCCGCTAGCTAATGATATATACAGGGCGTTTGAGATGGATAACAGTCAAAAAATATACAGGGCGACCTACCCACTTTTGAGGGATTAGGCAGCTGACGTGTGACAGATGACAAAGAATTGATGACACGTGACTAGGTGACCAGTATGTAGGCTACCTAATAATTCGATATACAGGGTGTTTATTAGCTGAAAAAAAAAATATACAGGGTGATCCGCAGTAATACTTTAAGGTATCAGAGGGTTGAAGAGGGGGTGCAGGTACTCTAAGAGAAGGATTTTTAACGGGCACTTCGAAAATAATGGTTCGTCCATATGCAAAGTATCAAGGTTTATGAGATATCATTTGAAATGTGTGTGTGTGTGTGTGTGTGTGTGTGTGTGTGTGTGTGTGTGTGTGTGTGTGTGTGTGTGTGTGTGTGTGTGTGTGTGTGTGTGTGTGTGTGTGTGTGTGTGTGTGTGTGTGTGTGTGTGTGTGTGTGTGTGATATATCCTGGTCTGAGTTAGCAATACCGATACAAAAAGTATATACAGGGTGTCTCACGGGGTAGCAAACATACGTATGATATAGTATCCGTTCGATATACAGCAATAATAGCAATACAAACTTATATAGGGCACTCGTGGCAACAAGTGAAAGTTGGACTCAGCAAAAGTGTGACAGTTGTCGCAAGTTGACGATTCCGATCATTATACAGGGTGTTTGGATAGCAACAAAAATATATACAGGGGAGGCAAGAACTGACAGGCGGACCCAGCGAACATATTAACGTATGACAGATGACTCGCTAGAGTCCGTTGAATATACAGGGCTTTCAAATAGTAATACAAACTTGTATAGGGCAGATCAATTAAATTCAATTGGATTAAAGGAACTTACTCAGTCCGAAATTGCTCCATTTTCTGAGATACAGGGCGGTGAAGTTGTAGAATGAAAATCGAATTATTCAGACATTCAACAACTAAAGTATGACAGATGACATTTATAGGATATCATCATATACAAAGCGATTGGAGAAACCTGATTCGACTGAAAAAACATATACAGGATGAGCAGAATGAGTAGGGTGGATTAAATATTCAAGAAACATATACAGAATGAGTCATAAAATTCTAGTCGAATGAATTATTTGAAAACATATACAGGGAGTAGAAAAAACAGCCTGCGCATCAGAGATACTCTAGCACTATATTAGCAAGGTGCTCACATTTATTTCATCTCACAATGATAACAATGAGATTCTTAAGTACTTATCTGACTCTATATGTATTTTTAGGAGAGCTCATCTCGCTGTACCATTTTCTTCGGACTTTACACCTCTATACCTGTACATCTTTTTCGAGCATAATTTCTACAGATTTGCGGCTAAGAGGTGAGTGACTTAGCTTTTATATATTATTGAACAAGATCTTGAAATTTAGAAATAAAGTTCCTCAACATTTTCTCTCTCAAGACTATTCAATTATCTCTGTACAAAGTGTTTTTTGCTCAGTTTTCGACACATCAATACATAATATTCCCAGGCTACATATTTATATCCAATCAAAATTGTAAAAAATCAAGTACACCACTTCAATACACTTCAAATGTTAGCCCCTATATGTCTATATTGGAACCATTCGATAATTCGATTAAATATATATATTTATTTCAATGTCACTTCTAACATACATCATCTATTTCAAGCATAAGGAAGATCTGAGATTAAATATACCTGCCTACTCATTCCCGATAATATTTGTAGCCTGTTGTATTCGTACATGTTGTATTCAGATACCGTTGTTGCTATTAGCGGCATTATAGTAGCATCCATTTGTACACGCAGTATGAATATTAAGAGCAATTTTATTTGGTTTTGAGAGTTGCGCGAAATTCTCAAAATAATTCCGAAACAACTTCTTCGCTGATGCTCACGACCATATTATAATCATCATTCCTTCCTTTCTGTTCTGTGTAGGCTTCGTTACTTATCTATGCTTTTCAGGAGTAGCACTGTTAATTGAAATGCAACAGTGAATCGTTTGCGAATATTTCCAAATAGCATCAAAATCATTATCATATTATTCGAATCCGCTTCCTGAAAAATCACCTCTTCATAATCAATTAACATAGCCATGAGCGAGAATAATTGACATATTGTACCCTTTTTCTGGAAAGAATAATGAACATTTTCTAAACATCACAGAGAAACATTGAAAAAACAGCATCAAAATGCGTACGGTATTCAACCTTATTATTAGGAAATCTCCATAATCAATATAAGTATAATAAGTAGGTACTTACCAATTTTGAAGCTTCATAACACAGATATTATTACAACTTCCATGTACCTATATTTATGAATTTGAAGGCGGAACTATAAGGTTAGATATGTTTTTCAATTAATTTCCAAAACCATATGAAGAATAACGATAGTGCAATATCGCGATATACCACTAACAAAGAAACATATTATACAAGGTGTTCCCAGAACAACATTGCACCGGGGTGAACTAGACACCGAAATAGACTGATTGAAATCAAATTACCTCTATACGAAAATGCGCCGTTGAGCCATGAGAGGATGCAATTAAGAATAATTTCATTTACAGATTTTCCTGAATATTTTTAAATCATTCAAAAGTACTGCTCTAAAATTTATTGGACAATTTTCTATCTGCGCTTTTCCATACTTGTTGATAATGTTAGGATTACTATGTTTCACAAATTTCTACCTCATTTGTGTTGAGTTATTGATCGCGCACAATGTCTATTTTCGACATTTCATTAAAGATACTAAAAACAAAAAAATAATAGAAAAAAGTTCAAGCTGCGCTTTCATAAGTACAATAATCTCCTAAAACATATAGATTTTTCCATTTCCAATATACAGGATGATCTAGGTTTGAGCTAAGATGTTGCAACAATTTCCAGATGAAGTACACTGTAATAATGATGAGAAAAAGTTAATATACTGGGTGGTCTATACGTTCGAGTTAAGATGCTGTAACGTTGATGAAGTACACTGTAATAATGATGAGAAAGAGTAAATATACTGGGTGGTCTATACGTTCAAGTTGAGATGCTGTAACGTTTTTTTCTAATGGATCACCCTATATATTATCCAATTTCCATGGAAAGTTAGATTCATAGGGTTTCCGATGTGCCTAATGTGCTCTCGTTCAAAATTGAGGTAATTACATCATTGTGTATGTCATCTTCAATATCTCAAGCAATTATATTAGTTAAAATCAGTAAACTGAAGAGTTTTGCTGTAGTCATAGAAAACGCGTAGTATATAACTCACACAGAATGCTCGTATGATTTAACTCATGCAGCATACTTGAGTGCTTTCATTCACTCTGCACGATAAAGTCCATCCCGTATCCTTCGGGTTTTGGCCATTTAGGTCTACAATTTTATTCTACGAATATCACTTTTATTTACAAAATATTTCAGTTTCGCTGTATCAAGCAACATTATAGCAGCCCTGCAGGTTGCCGATTGGTATAATTTGCTAACGATTGACCAACGTACATTTCAGGTAAGTGTCTTTCATGGAATAACTAAAGAATAACTCAAAATTCAAACTCCCACCCTAACGATGTCTATTAGATGAATCATTCTCGATTTTAACCAGTAATAAAACCTACTGATCAACTTATATCTATATCGCGAAAACGAGAATCAAAGATCATACCTTGAAGTAATAGCCTGATGAAGGATCACTCTATTGAAATAGAAACATAGTTTTTCTGAAGTTTGCCTGGAAATAACATATTACCTCCAAATAAAGAGAAATCTGTAGTACCAATGTTACCACGCTATTCTAGACATTTTTCGATTGAGCAGTTGGTACTAATGAAATTATAATAGCGCGCCAATTTAGTGATGTGCATGACTGTTTTTAACATAGTGTATTAAACATAGGCAAAGGATATTTCAAAGGCGAGTGAAAATTATTCTTTTTAAATTTATGAATTCATATTGATTTGTATGTGTCATAATTAGTCTTAATTTGCATTAAGATCATTTTAAACTGATGTTCACTGAAATTTCAAAGTGAAAAGTCGATGGCCGGTTACTAGATATTTATTTTCATGAAATTCCAACAAGTGTCCTACTACTGGCAAAGAAGAACACAATTTGTTGTTTCTTTTTGGCTTATTGATATGATCTATTGAGCATTTCTTTTTTTTGCAACACATAATATGATTCTTTTGTAAAACTCAGTCCACTGTCCTACTACTGACTGATTCACCCTATACATTGAGAGGCTTATATGAAAAAATAGTCTTCATGTGTGCATATTATATTCAAGCATTATTATGCATTTTATCTGCCACTGAATCCGCCGAATATTCCAAAATCTGATACTCTTACAATAGATGAGCTATAGACAACAATTAACGAGTGAGTATAAAGGAGATACACGGGTTCTCTTATCGTTTTTTCACGAAATCAACGAACTACCGAAATCAAACAGCTGTTCAAGTTGGAGCGTTGAAACAGGATGCCGTTATCTTGGTTGTTCTATATTTGGCGTGTACAGAATATCATATTCTTTCAAAGCCTAGAAAGATGATTGAATCAGCTGAGTTATAGACTACAATTAACGGACAATAAAGAAAATAATCCTATTATTATGGATTCTCTTATCGTTCCATATGAGATACATGGAACTATCGAAATCACACAAAAAAACAGCTGTTCAAGCTGAAACAAGAGCTGTTCTGGTCCTAGAACTAATATTCAATATCCCATACTAAAAAATATTTCTGCTATACAGGGCGCGTCAGCAAGAAATGTCGCTACCTCGTTTTTATTTTTTGTGACTCTTATAGTGATTATTATTGTAAAAAATGACAGTCAGCTTAAGACAGTCAGTGAGTAAACATCGCACCTTTTTAGTCAATTATCTTTTACAGACATACACAGATTGGCAATGGAGAATATTAAATTCTTTTATGGATCAAAAGCTGCCAAGAAAATTGGGCAATTGAATGTGAAAGATGATAACGTTATGACAGATATTTTGATGAATCAGTGGTACGAAGATCAGGATATATCGTGTTATATACTTTATGTAGATGGTTTTCCTACATCTCTTACGCTGATGTCTCATATGAACTTTGACCCATTGGGCGAACATACTAGACCTTGCAGCCCTACTTTTATGAAAAATAGGTGCATTTGCGAACGGCAGCTCTTCGTCAGTAGGCACTATGGGTTCGAGTTATCAAAATGAGTTGAAATAGCAAAAATTCAGTTATCTAGCAATAATAAGGTTAAACAAAAAGGATGGGGCGCCACTGCAACTTTTAATTCATATGAAATGTTACCTGGAAAGTTGAGCAACCAGATAATGAATAATATTAGTTGTTCTCCCAGACTAAAAGACCTAAATTTACCTTAGAGATGTTGTGAGTTGGAGTGTCATGTCAATAAACAAATAAAACAGTCATATAAAATACCCAAAACATTTAATTATGATGTTAGGACTCATATATCATATCACAGGTTTTGACAAATATGCATAATCAAAAAATATTTGATACTTATTTCCTGTTAAGAAACTACACTGTTGTTGCCTGCTATTATGTGGATGAAAATATATATAAATCAACCTTATATTGTACTTGAAAATTCAAAAGCTCCTGTAAGGACGTTTTATATTCATAGCAGATTTTAAAAAAATATAAAATGTGGAGGAATTCTACCAGCGCATAGTATACTATGTGGAGGGGAAGTATATACCTTTCATGTGTGATTTCATCAATTTATGACCTGGTTATGATTTAAAAATGGTCCATTATACACACTAGCAATGGGCATTATGAGTGAATAAAAATGAAAAATAAAAATATATTTTCATGTCAAAAACCTGTATGGTGTGTCCTACACCAGTTATCCTTGATAAATGGCTTCAGTGCCACCAGATGAAGCTGCTGAGGGAAAGGTTGGCGGAGAGCGGGGTGCTGACTTCACATCCCTGGATGTCAGATGACATTGACGGAGTTGTCGTATTTCCACCTTGAAAATCCATCATATCAGGGACAAACAGGGGACGATATCCAGATTCCAGATTCCAGACTACTATATCGCCACCAAAGGCCTTGTAGAATTAACAGATCCTGGTCGAGCAATGACTCTTGGGAAGAATAGTGCTCCTGGTAGGATAACTCCCGTTGTAGAACTCCCGGTAAGAAAACTCCCGGTAGAAAAAACCCTTGAATAATTCATGAAATGAGGTTCTGAATTTCTGGACTGCAGAGAGAAAAAACGTAATAATGCGAGACTCACCTTCTATGAAGGGTTAGGGATTGAAATGACGATGAAGGTAGGCACGTGGCTGCCTGGGTGATGAACCATGAAGATCCTGCCTCTTAAACCAAAACCAGAAAAATCTGTAGAGTCCAGCAGTCCTTGTAGATCAGCAGAAAATCCAGGATATCCTGATGTGATCCAGGACGCCAGGCGGTACAGGAATTCAGAAGCCGGTTCACACCACAAAAATGGCACTTGACCACCACGAAGAATTTTTCTGAAGTGAGCTCTTGTCTCACGACCAGAAACGAAATCCCTTCTCCAAATTTCCAGAAACTTCGAGAACAACTTAACAGTTTCCGCTTTTCAAATTGG
This sequence comes from Phaedon cochleariae, assembly GCA_918026855.4. Classification (NCBI taxonomy): domain Eukaryota; kingdom Metazoa; phylum Arthropoda; class Insecta; order Coleoptera; family Chrysomelidae; genus Phaedon; species Phaedon cochleariae. The sequence continues at coordinate 29,534,894 of OU896708.1, forward strand.
CGGAAAATTTGAATATCCGAAATAAAAGACGTTATCGCTACTCCCTCCAGAGACTTGATTCTTCCCAGATGACTATCTGAACCAATCAGAATTGATGACTAAAATGACGTCACACCTTCTTCACGAATACTCGGCTGAATTCAAGGATTATAAACTCTACTCTCCTTGGGCTGAGTTGGCTCGGCGATGAATCAATCCGAATCGGCGTTTGGCGCATGACAAGTTTGACACTGTTGACATGGTGTCATGACCGACAGCTTATTGACGTAAAGCGAAATAACAGATCAACAAAATCAAAACATCAACCTGAATTTATCAAATGCATCAATCAAGAAAATAATGTCAAACGAAGTTAATTGATTCACCATGGTCGATTCCTAGTGAAACCATCCGCATCAGCGTTCCTGGAAAATCCAATACCTATTGTCCTACTGTGATGAAGTTTCAAGTGGAAATAGCAGTGTGAAAAGTGAGTATGACAATGTCTCTGAAATGGTATTTCATATCACTTTATATTATTTATCTCTTTCAGATAAGTTCCTGTAAAAACCATCTGAATCATCCTTCTACTTGGATCACAACCAAGCAGATATAGCAAGAGATATCAATGTATTTATAGAAATTGTATTTTTATTATATGAACAGTGTGAAATCTCAGGTGTGTATCAACATATCAGGTTTGAGAATAATTAAATAATATGAAGCAGATTGAGTTCAATTTATGTTATTGGAAAATGTTAACCATGTTATTGTGACAAAATATCCTGTCAGATATGCTCAGCAGTACAAAATAGTATAGAATCAGACAAAATATACAGTAGTGAATATTTACATGCTACATCACCTCTCTCCCAAGAAAAAATTTGAATCTGGAGTGATTTAAATTTTCAAAAAATTACAATATCAACAATGGATACAGAGGGATAAGTACTTCAGATCACCCAGACGAATATCAGTATCCAAATATTGAAATTGCATTCAGAATCAATCAGTGAGATGTAAACTCCTAAAAGAACGAAGGCAACTCACTAAGGAATCCCAAGGTGGAAACAAAAAAGAAAGTTTAAAATTTTAAATTTTCATTTAACCAGCTGTCCACTACTCAACTGGGGTGACATACGGCCACCAACCTTAAACAGGCCAAACCTGAAACAAAAAGATTCAACAAAAAACGTTCGGGAGTATTCCTATTCACGTAGAGTTAGGTCGTCCCTAGAGACTACTCAAGTGCAAAAGCAAAAGAGCGGTACTTTCGAGAAATATGCCCATTGAACCCGCCTAAACAAAAATTCAACAAGACATATTATATCTCGTCAGCCCAACCTGTCATGAGACAACTATGACGACCCACATCACGTTGTTGTCCACGACCCCTACGCTTCCAAGGTCCCTACAGACAAAAAATAGCTCTTGGCTTTTCAAAATTCACTCAAAAATACTGTGGAAAATATAAGTATCAAAAATTGAAGAATATTCCACAGCAAATGTGAAGTATCAGCATCAAAAGTGCTGATCACTTCCAAAAAGTTGGAGCAGTGCATGGACCATCACAGGTTATGACTGTCCACATAACCAGTGGCAAAAATGAAAAACAGCGATGTTACTGCCGTGATAGAATCACTAGATGGGAACATGTCCAAGTCCAGGTAGCTTTAGGAACAATTCCAGGGATAACCAGCTCTTAGCCCGACCGAAAAAAAATGGAACAGTATTTGGACCATCACTGGTTATGTCTGTCCACATAACGCAGTGGAAATAAATAACAGCGGTGTTACTGCCGTGATAACACTAGTTGGGAACATGTCCGAGTTCAGGTAGCTTTAGGAATAATTCAGGGATAACCAATCGGGAAGTCTAAGTCGGTAGAATTCAAAATCGAGTAAATTTCCAAAATCGGGAAAGTCTATCCAAAATTATCCGGAACAGAGATATTAACATATCATTTACATAACTCACACCTAAATCTAAATACTGTACAGAAAGGAAGATCTCATTACTCGTCAGCAATGAAAAAACATTGAAAACTGTTGCAATCTGACAGTTTCAATTCAGGGGCTAAATTTGCAAATTTCAAAAATTTGAAATACTAAATACAAAATATTGAATGTCACAATGTAGAACATTCCAAGGGTGTTTTTGTTTGTGAACTTTCACATTCACGGTAGCTACCAAGAAGTTCCTAAAAAATTTCAAAAAAGTTCAAAAATTTTCAAAAAATTTTCAAAAAATTTCGAAAATATATCTCAAAAAAATCTCAAAAAAACTAACCGACAGATATGTCCGAGTAAGACCCAAAATAAGGTTTCAAATCCTTAATATGCCAGTCTCCTGCTGGACTACCATTCTCATATTCCAGAGAATAAACTAAACGTGAAACCTTCCTTTTAACTACACACAAAACATATTTGGGTGCTAGTTTTGAACTGAACTTTACTGCAGCTTCTGAAAGTACCTTGTTTCGACGCCAAACTTCATCTCCAATATTAAAAGAAAAATCTTTCTTTCTCAAATTGTATGCTCGTGAATTTCGTTGGTAAGCCTGATGCAATTTATTCTTTACTTCCTTAAAACCTGTATCTAAATTAGAAATATTTTCCACAAACTCAGATCTACTTAGAGGATTTGACTCTATCCCTACTGTATCAGATATATTACTATAATAGTTACCTGAGTGAGGAATATTTCTAGCAAAATTCAAAAATGCTGGGGCATAATTATGCACTTCATGTACAGATGTATTAATAGCAAATTGTATCTTAGATAACTCTTTGTCCCAATCCTTATGTTCAAATATATAGCTACGTATTGCTTGTCCAACTGTCTTGTTATTGCGTTCAACAAAGTTGCACTGCGCTGAATAGCGAGGCGTTAACCAAATTTTAACTTTATACGTATCTGTTAACTTTTTAAAGATTTTTCCTGCAAATTGGGTACCATTGTCCGCAATGATAATCTGAGGTACACCGTATACTAAGAACACTTGATTTTCTAGAAATTTAACTATGTTTGGTGCTGTCGCGTCTCTTAAGGGACATAGAATGGTATATTTCGAAAACCAGTCTCCAATTACGAGTAAATATGTAAATCCACGGGGTGATCGAGGAAATGGTCCCATAAGATCGACAGCTAGGACTTGAAAAGGGAAGTTTACCTGCTTCTCACAGCCCATTAAACCTAAACGTGAGGTGTTAGTTAACTTTTGTGATTGACAAACTTTACATTGACGAATGTATCTCAAAATATCAGGGCGCATCTTTGGCCAATAATAATTCTCCTGAATTCTACTAAAAGTTTTGTAAAAACCAAAATGTGAACATGTAGGTGGATCATGAGAGTTTCTAATAACATCGTTCCTTTGGGACTTAGGAACGACGGTCTTCCATTCTTTTTCATTAGTTTGAATTATGCCCTTTGAGGGAATAAATTTGAAAAGCAAATTTCCTGAAACTTTCCATTGTGGAAACAGTTCAGGTTTCTCTAAAATTCTCCTCTTAAGTGAAGTGTACCATTTATCCGATATTTCGGCCTTTATGTCTATCAACAAAATTTCTTGATCATCATCAGGCAAATCACTAGGAGGAATTCTGGACAAAAAATCAGGTAGGACATTTGAAGCTCCGGGCTTATGTATTAATTCAAAATTATGTTGTCTGAGCTTCACAGCCCACCTAGCAAGTCTTTCACAAGGATCCTTGAGATTGTTGATCCACAAAAGTCTACTGTGGTCAGTGATTACCTTGAATTTTGTGCCTTCTACATAAGGTCGAAATTTATCTATCAAAAATATCAAACTGAGAAGTTCTCTTTCCGTCACAGTATAATTACGTTCTGCACGAGATAAGGAACGAGAAGCATAAGCTATAACTCCTCCTTGTGAATCAATATTCGGAGTCAAAACACCTCCAATACCATAATCACTGGCATCACACTGTATAACAAAAGGTTGATCAAAGTCTGGTGAACTTAGTATAGGAGACGATATCAAAGCATTTTTAACACGGATGAAAGCATCTTCCGCCTCTGGAGACCAAATTATTGGTTGCCCCTTCTTTTTCCCTTTAAGGAGGCCTGAGATAGGTGCTATCAAACTTGAAAAATTTGCAATGAATCTTCTATATCATGAACACATTCCGATAAAACGTTTGATTTCAGTACTGGTGGTAGGGCGAGAATAATTGACCATGACGGCTACTTTATCAGTATCTGTGCGGAGTCCTTCTCTATCAATAACATAACCAAGATACTTGAGGGATGTTTTAAAAAATTCACATTTTTTAATGTTTACTGTTAAATTTGCATTTTCTAAAATACTCTTTACCTCAGCAAGAAGTGATACATGTTCATCAAAAGTCTTTGAAGTAATAATTATATCATCCAGATATGTGAAAATGTGTGGTTCAAACTTAGGTCCAAATAGAACGTCACAGAGCCTCTGCTGAGTCTGAGCACTATTACATAAGCCAAATGGCATGACTGTGAATTGAAAAGATCCTCTACCAGGCACACTGAATGAAGTTTTCTCACGTGACGACACATCCAAAGGGATCTGCCAAAAAGCTTTACGTAGATCAATACTCGAGATGTATTTTGCATCTCTGAGCAAATTCAAAATTCTGTCAATGCGAGGTAGTGGATAGGTATCGTGCTTAGTTACTTCATTGAGTTTTCTCCCGTCAAAACAAAATCTGTACTCACCGGATGACTTTTTTACTAAAAGGACTGGACTATTATAGGGACTCTGAGATGGTTCAACCACCTTTAATTTCAGCATGTCATCAAGTTCTCTATTTAAAATTTTCAACATAAATGGTGACATAAGGTACTGCTTAACTCGAAATGGCTTTGAATCACCAGTGTCAATTGTCATTTTAATTTTATCTGTAAGACCAATACGACTTTCACTGCTAATTTTCTTAAAGTGCTCTATAATTTGTTCTGCTTGAACACTCTCTGAAGGAGATAAATCTGACAAATTACTTGAATCTGAAGTTTCAATCTCTTGAACATGACTAGAGACAACCTGTATAGAATTATGCGTTACTGCACTATGCACATTCCAAATCCAATTTTTGAAGTCGATCTTGATCTTGAACTGATTGCAAAAATCGCTTCCAAAAATAATTGAGTGGGGCAGTGACGGCACTACTATAGTAGGAACAACCTGAACAATGTTATCTACACAAACTGGTAGATCAACAACACCCTTGACTTCCCGTTCAGTTCCATCAACTGTTGTCACATGTTTCAAGAAGGATTTATTCCATTTCAGATTAAGTTTTTTCAGTAAATCTACTGATTTTTGACCACAAACCGAAACATTGGCACCACTGTCCAAAAGACAAACTACTTTCTGATCAAAAATTTTTTACAGAAATATATGGTCTGTTATCACGTGACTTCTGTACAAAAAGGGGTGCGACATTCAAATTTTTATGGAAAACATAATTTTTATAAAAATCTCTAACAGTATTTTTCCAAACATTCCATTCCTTGGGATTGAAAGAATTTGATCTTGAAATTGGGTTGACTCTTTTAAATAATGGAGGGAAACAAGAGTCGTAATACTTCACCTCCATTACTAGTTTCCCTGACATTTTGTACATTCCCTTGAAGTTACATCTGCACAACCGCATTTAAAACAAAATTTCTTGATGATATTGTCAGTAGCTCTACAGTTCCTGAAGGTATGGTTTGGTTGTAAACACCTCCAACATAATACTGATGAACTTGATGAATTTGCATTTGAACTAGTAACATTAACTTGTTCAATTGTACTGACATTTTTATTCAATTTCTTATTGTTGAAATTTCGCTTTCGAGGTTGAAAATTCCTCCGAGAATTCTGATTGTTAGTTGTAGAACTTGAAAGGGTATCTGAAAAATGTGTCAACTCAGGATCAATCATACATTGAAAAGGTTTCTGATACTGATGTGACTGTGAACCAGATGTCAAGCTAAGAATATCAGCTTCTTCAAGCTTTTTACAAAGTGTACTCAAGGTAGAAACACTATCAATATCACTTAGTGCAAGTCTTTTAAGGTATTCACCCTGCAGTCCCATTTTAATATATTTAACTTTAGTGAGCTCTGCGGCTCCACGACTGAGTCTACTGAATAAAGTTTCCATACAAGCTATGAAAATTACTACAGGTTCATTTCTTCCTTGTTTTCGTGATTTTATTTGGTTCCACACTTCATCATCAAAGTCTGGCATCGAAAAATCCTTTTTCAATTTTATGACCAAAGTTTCCCAACTATTAACTTGTGTTCTGATTTGTCTGAACCAAAATGTAGCCTTACCACTGAATAAGTCACTAGCAGATTCAAAAAGTTCAGCTTTACTAACATGCCTTGCCTGAGCTACTTCTTCTATGCGTTCAATAAATGAAAGGAGATTTTTCGGTTCACCATCGAATTGAATATTCAAATTATAGACAGGAACTGACTTATGAGAATTCACAATTGTATTACTGAAGGTGTTAGCAGTAGTTGGAGCACTAGCTTGTGATGTTAAAATAGTGACATTAACATCATCATCCTGAACATTCTCATTCAATTCAGCATCAAATTGCATGGCTGTAGCATAAGCTTCATTCTTGAAATTCAATACGTCCCTATAATTTAAATCTTCCCGCAGTAACTTAATTCTGTTTATGCGAAAACTGATATGATTTATTCTAGAGGTTGCTCTTTTGTAAACAGAATCTGATGAAGGACCTTCAAAACCTTCAATAAGTGATTTTATAGAATCTAAAGTGGACTGAATTTCTACTCGCTCTGTATCAAAGTTATAAGCTTCATCAACTAAAGTCATTACATTAGTACCACTTTGTTTTTCTTTAAACAGAAGTCTTCAAAGAATTTAACGTTTTTCATCTTGATTCCGTTCAGAGATTACACCTCGAATTCTCAACTCATAATTCAGTTCAGCCTGCAGCAAGTGATTAGCTTTAAAATTTTGATCCATTTTGAATCAGTTCAAAATCAAAAATCAAAACTGTTGTTCCAACTCCTAAGAAAATTATTTAAATGTTGCAACACTGTACGTAGTATTGTCTCAAGCACTGTCTGAAGCAGTCAAACTGATTTAATTAAATATTAAATCACAAAACTGGATTCTCAAATATTATGAAACCTGATATGTGTATACTCACTATGAATCAGTTCATAAAAACCCATATATTTTTTACCTACCAAAACAAAATGTGGTAAAAACAACTCTCCTGGCTCTCCGTCAAACTATCAGCTGTTTCCAAACCATAAACATTTTATTCATTCATCAACAAGACACTCACAACTGTTGATTACTAATAACCTAACTAAAAACTCGGGCCCCCACGTTCGGACGTCATCTTTGCAGCCCTACTTTTATGAAAAATAGGTGCATTTGCGAACGGCAGCTCTTCGTCAGTACGCACTATGGGTTCGAGTTATCAAAATGAGTTGAAATAGCAAAAATTCAGTTATCTAGCAATCATAAGGTTAAACAAAAAGGATGGGGCGCCACTGCAACTTTTAATTCATATGAAATGTTACCTGGAAAGTTGAGCAACCAGATAATGAATAATATTGGTTGTTCTCCCAGACTAAAAGACCTAAATTTACCTAAGAGATGTTGTGAGTTGGAGTGTCATGTCAATAGACAAATAAAACAGTCATATAAAATACCCAAAACATTTAATTATGATGTTAGGACTCATATATTATATCACAGGTTTTTACAAATATGCATAATCAAAAAATATTAGATACTTATTTCCTGTTAAGAAACTACACTGTTGTTGCCTGCTATTATGTGGATGAAAATATATATAAATCAACCTTATATTGTACTTGAAAATTCAAAAGCTCCTGTAAGGACGTTTTATATTCATAGCAGATTTTAAAAAAATATCAAATGTGGAGGAATTCTACCAGCGCATAGTATACTATGTGGAGGGGAAGTATACACCTTTCATGTGTGATTTCATCAATTTATGACCTGGCTATGATTTAAAAATGGTCCATTATACACACTAGCAATGGGCATTATGAGTGAATAAAAATGAAAAATAAAAATATATTTTCATGTCAAAAACCTGTATGGTGTGTCCTACACCAGTTATCCTTGATAAATGGCTTTAGTGCCACCAGATGAAGCTGCTGAGGGGAAGGTTGGCGGAAAGCGGGGTGCTGACTTCACATCCCTGGATGTCAGATGACATTGACAGAGTTGTCGTATTTCCACCTTGAAAATCCATCATATCAGGAACAAACAGGGGACGATATCCAGATTCCAGATTCCAGACTACTATATAGCCACCAAAGGCCTTGTAGAATTAACATATCCTGGTCGAGCAATGACTCCTGGGAAGAATAGTGCTCCTGGTAGGATAACTCCCGTTGTAGAACTCCCGGTAAAAAAACTCTCGGTAGAAAAAACCCTTAAATAATTCATGAAATGAGGTTCTGAATTTCTGGACTGCAGAGAGAAAAAACGTAATAATGCGAGACTCACCTTCTATGAAGGGTTAGGGATTGAAATGACGATGAAGGTAGGCCTCTTAAACCAAAACCAGAAAAATCTGTAGAGGCCAGCAGTCCTTGTAGATCAGCAGCAAATCCAGGATATCCTGATGTGATCCAGGACGCCAGGCGGTACAGGACTTCAGAAGCCGGTTCACACCACAAAAATGGCACTTGACCACCACGAAGAATTTTTCTGAAGTGAGCTCTTGTCTCACGACCAGAAAGGAAATCCCTTCTCCAAATTTCCAGAAACTTCGAGAACAACTTAACAGTTTCCGCTTTTCAGATTGGCGGAAAATTTGAATATCCAAAATAAAAGACGTTATCGCTACTCCCTCCAGAGACTTGATTCTTCCCAGATGACTATCTGAACCAATCAGAATTGATGACTAAAATGACGTCACACCTTCTTCACGAATACTCGGCTGAATTCAAGGATTATAAACTCTACTCTCCTTGGGCTGAGTTGGCTCGGCGATGAATCAATCCGAATCGGCGTTTGGCGCATGACAAGTTTGACACTGTTGACATGGTGTCATGACCGACAGCTTATTGACGTAAAGCGAAATAACAGATCAACAAAATCAAAACATCAACCTGAATTTATCAAATGCATCAATCAAGAAAATAATGTCAAACGAAGTTAATTGATTCACCATGGTCGATTCCTAGTGAAACCATCCGCATCAGCGTTCCTGGAAAATCCAATACCTATTGTCCTACTGTGATGAAGTTTCAAGTGGAAATGGCAGTGTGAAAAGTGAGTATGACAATGTCTCTGAAATGGTATTTCATATCACTTTATATTATTTATCTCTTTCAGATAAGTTCCTGTAAAAACCATCTGAATCATCCTTCTACTTGGATCACAACCAAGCAGATATAGCAAGAGATATCAATGTATTTATAGAAATTGTATTTTTATTATATGAACAGTGTGAAATCTCAGGTGTGTATCCACATATCAGGTTTGAGAATAATTAAATAATATGAAGCAGATTGAGTTCAATTTATGTTATTGAAAAATGTTAACCATGTTATTGTGACAAAATATCCTGTCAGATATGCTCAGCAGTACAAAATAGTATAGAATCAGACAAAATATACAGTAGTGAATATTTACATGCTACAACCTAAAACTCTCGATTTTATTTACACCATAATGAAGTATCGTAGAAGAGGATTCGCATCCAAACTGATACTGCACATCAAGAAGCATAATCAATTTTCAGCTTTTTGCTCCAATATTGAATC